>CALNXK010000465.1:0-65000 GCA_942486035.1 Porites lobata | reverse complement strand
CGAACAATATCATTTAAAAGCAAAAGAAAAAAGCAATGAGAATCAATGAAATGATCAGCCAAATTAAGAGAAAATGCTTTGATTTTTTTTTTTGTATTTTATTTATTTATTTTCTTTTTACAGGTATAGTACAAACAACATAGAGATCGAAACATACAAACATTACAAAATTTACAACAACTACCTTAATTACAAAAAAAAAAAGAAAATAGAATAAATAAATAAAAAGCTACACTGCACTACACTACAAGGCTTACATAACTTATTCGACTTGAACTTAAAATACAGAGTAAAACAGGGAGTATTAGAAAAACGAAGTTTGGATAACAGCTACTGTTGTATTAATGGGAGTAACGGCTTCTATTTTTTATCATGGAAATGGATTTTGTTGTTTCTTTTCGCGATAAAACGTTCGGTTTGAAACGTTTTTTTTAATTTATCGACTAACAGTCTTACACATAAACAGCCCTTATTTAACTTACAGCGGTAAATAAAATATTTGCTTTCAAGAATGATGTAATTGACTAGAATGCTTATATTATCTGTATCTAAGATCCCAAAAAGGACGTTCATGATATCAAACCTAATAGTTATATTAAAAGAATCAAGTACAGACTTTAAATCATTCCAAAACATGCTTACTTTTGTACAATGGAAAAAGAGATGTTCCGTATGGTCTCCAACTCCTTTTCACAAAAATCGCACAAGGGAGAATCTACTTTTTTGAACTTAAACAGCATCTTGTTCGTGTATAAGATCCTGTTTAATATTTTATATTGGAATTCTCTTAATTTAGTATCCAATGTTGTTTTGAAGGGCAGTAGATATATCTTTTCCCAGTCCAACTGAAATGTGTGTGCTGAAAGCTTCGTTATATTTCTTTTGCGCTGTTGGTATACTGGATATCTTAGAAACAAAACTGTCATATAATGACTTTGATTTAAGATTTTGGAGATTGACTTTTTTCCCTTCAATACGTAACTTGAAATCAGTTTGGATTAGATCATGAGTTTTTGAAGAGATAGAGTTTTTATTTGTTTTTAATATTTTGCGCCATTCTTCAGGAAAAGCATTGAAGAGACTGAAAAGTAGAAAATGTTCAACTGGTGAGAGAGTTGAATATAATGGTTCCTTGTTCGACTTGAAACCTCCCCACGTGTCGTAGAGGTCTCCAATTTTTACAATTCCAAGATCAATCAGCCTACTGTTATAGACTGACTTTGATTCAATGCAAATGAACTGGTTGTTCCATATGACCTGATTTGCTATTTCAGAGGATGAGGAGGGGTTGTCTTCATTTAAAAGGGTCCACGCCACAATGCATTCTTTGTAAAATTCTGGAAGAGTTACCGGTAGTTTAGTGTAGTTAAAATTGCAATGAAACAAGAATTTTCCCCCTACTTTCTTAAGATAAAAATCCAGAAAAAACTTTCAGCCAGCGGGATCAATGGAGAGATATCTCTTAATACAAATTATTCTTTGGGCAGAGATCATTGACTCAATGTTGGGCATTTTCAAGCCTCCTTTATCAATAGGGTTAATAAAAGCTCTGCGCTTTACTTTATCTTTTCCCTTCCAAACAAACACTGGACGAAAAAACGGATTTACTAATGTTTGCGAAAGGTGCAAATATGTGGTAAATTTGGAGCTCCAAATTAGCATTACATTTGCGCTGTCGGCTAAAATGTGGGCAAATACATATATTTGCTAGATACGTATTTATACGCAAAAGTGAAGTAAATGTAATGGTTTGATACAAATTTGATACATATTTGCAGCATGGGCAAATCTTCAACATTTCTACCAGTTTACTCAAATTTACATCCTTGGCAAAAATGACAGTTTTCACTTTACTTCAAATGCAGGCAAAAATATTGCAAAACCCCTAATTTGCAGTGGTATTTGCTCTTGTTTTTCCAGGATACCAAAAGAACACTTTTGCATGTGGTTTACTCGTATTTGCCTTAAGAGCAAAAACAATAAATTTCTAGACATTTGGCTGTATCATAAATTTGCACATTTGCATCATAATTATCCATATTTGCAAGGGGAGCAAATATAGTGAGCTGCATAACATTTGCTGACAGTCAAAGGTGATGTGCATGTGACATTTCCTATATGTTTGATCCGTTTTGTGACTAAAGTAAATTTCCAATCTCAACTGTAACATTACATTGTTACAATAAGATTTTGTACACGCTGTGAGACTCCGCCCAGAGGTCCAACCCCTTACATGCATCTTTCCTGTTAACTGTTTTATGTGCACTGTCATTTTAATATAAAGGAATCAGAAACCAGTTAATTTTTTTTGACAATTTTACATTCACAAATTTCTTCTGTTAGTCTTTTTACAGAACGAAATGACAGATAGTCTACCCTGTCATATACTTTAACTCAGGAAATCCCTATCCTTTCATACCTGAAGCATGAAAAAGGTGTCCCTTTCTGACAGCGCCCCTGGCATAAACCTTTCCCGGGCTACTAATTTAAAGCAAATACACTAATTCAAATCCACTCGTTATTAAGGTCCAGTAGTCAGATCATTGATGCACTGTATTTCCTACAGTCAGGGCCATAGCCAGTATGAGGCAAACCGAGGCACTTGCCTCTGTCATTTAAGGTTTGATCCTGGCAGTGTTTTGTTTCAACGTAGTCATCATAAAGACCCTGAATAGCTAATACATATACTGCAGGGTTCTTTCTATATTTCCGACAATATTTATACTGATTCTAGAATATTAGGGGCATATATCATACGGGACTTGTTTGTTGTAGTTTTGACTGACCACCTAGAGATGACTACATCTCGATGGTGGGCTTCCTAAAAATGACCACATTTTGAAAACTCAACAGCCAATACTACAACAAAATATGGTGAAACTGCTCACAATTTTATTTGAACATTAACTCAGCTGACAAATTTATGAAAGGCTAATTTTTCTTACTCTATTGTTTGCAACCCTGAGTTTAAGTTTCACTGATTTTAATGTTGATTTTGAGTTTTACTGTTCATTAAGTACTACCTATTCAATCCAAAAAAGTCATAGCATTTCGGCTGGCTAAAATTCACCTGAAGCCTGGTTATTTGAACTTGGGATACAAGGAGGATCTACAGGCGCTACCGGTCGAATTGTCAAATCCTACCCGACAAAGCACCCCGCGCCATAAACAATGAACAGACCTTTATTGGGTTACAGGATCACAGGAGCTCTGAGTTAGCCTTAGATCATGAAAAGTCTAGAGCTATAAAGAAAAAACTAAGGTGGTGAAACAAATTAACATGCAGCCTTTAAACTTCTGGACTGGGTTGCTCAAAGATGGGTTAAGATAACACAAGGTTGGGTCCAGTGGTCAGATCATTTACTGCATTTTTTGTACATCATACTAAAAAATCAAATTTGGTCCGAAATAAAAAGTTTTGTGGATTTCAAACTCAGTGTTGTGATTATTCACTTGTACATAATTTCCTCATGGCCATTTAACCAACAAACTTAATTCAATTTAAAACCAACAATTTTAGTTTAACCGGTATTTGTTGTAGTTTTGACTGCCCACCTAGAGATGACCACATCTCGATGGCCGGCTTCCTAAAAATGACCACATTTTGAAAACCCAACAGCCAATACTTACAACAAAATATGGTGAAACTGCTCACAATTTTATTTGAACATCAACTCAGCTGACAAATTTATGAAAGGCTAATTTTTCTAACTTTGTTGTTTGCAACCCTGAGTTTGAGTTCCACTGATTTTAATGTTGATTTTGAGTTTTACTGTTCATTAAGCACTACCTATTCAATCCAAAAAGTCATAGCATTTTTGCTGGCTAGAATTCACCAGAAGCCTGGTTATTTGCTTGGGATACAAGGAAGATCTACAGGAGCTACCGGTCGAATGGTCAAATCCTACCTGACAGCCCCCCCCTGCACAATAAACAATGCACAGATCTTTATTGGATTACAGGAGCTCTGATTTGGCATTGGATCATGAAAAGTCTAGAGCTATAAAGAAAAAACTAAGGTAGTGAAACAAATTAACATGCAGCATTTATCCTTCTGGACTGGGTTTGCTCAAAGATGGGTTAAGATAACACAAGGTTAGGTCCAGTAGTCAGATCATTTACTGTATTTTTTGTACATCATGCTAAAAAATCAAATTTGGTCCGAAATAAAAAGTTTTGTGGATTTCAAACTCACTGTTGTGATTATTCACTTGTACATAATTTCCTCATGGCCATGCATTTAACCAACAAACTTACTTCAATTTAAAACCAACAATTTTAGTTTAACCAGTATTTGTTGTAGTTTTGACTGCCCACCTAGAGATGACCACATCTCGATGGCCGGCTTCCTAAAAATGACCACATTTTGAAAACCCAACAGCCAATACTACAACAAAATATGGTGAAACTGCTCACAATTTTATTTGAACATCAACTCAGCTGACAAATTTATGAAAGGTTAATTTTTCTAACTTTGTTGTTTGCAACCCTGAGTTTGAGTTCCACTGATTTTAATGTTGATTTTGAGTTTTACTGTTCATTAAGCACTACCTATTCAATCCAAAAAGTCATAGCATTTTTGCTGGCTAGAATTCACCTGAAGCCTGGTTATTTGCTTGGGATACAAGGAGGATCTACAGGAGCTACCGGTCGAATGGTCAAATCCTACCTGACAGCCCCCCCCCCCCTGCACAATAAACAATGCACAGATCTTTATTGGATTACAGGAGCTCTGATTTGGCATTGGATCATGAAAAGTCTAGAGCTATAAAGAAAAAACTAAGGTAGTGAAACAAATTAACATGCAGCATTTATCCTTCTGGACTGGGTTTGCTCAAAGATGGGTTAAGATAATACAAGGTTAGGTCCAGTAGTCAGATCATTTACTGTATTTTTTGTACATCATACTAAAAACTCAAATTTGGTCCGAAATAAAAAGTTTTGTGGATTTCAAACTCAGTGTTGTGATTATTCACTTGTACATAATTTCCTCATGGCCATTTAACCAACAAACTTAATTCAATTTAAAACCAACAATTTTAGTTTAACCGGTATTTGTTGTAGTTTTGACTGCCCACCTAGAGATGACCACATCTCGATGGCCGGCTTCCTAAAAATGACCACATTTTGAAAACCCAACAGCCAATACTACAACAAAATATGGTGAAACTGCTCACAATTTTATTTGAACATTAACTCAGCTGACAAATTTATGAAAGGCTAATTCTTCTAACTTTGTTGTTTGCAACCCTGAGTTTGAGTCTCACTGTTCATTAATTACTACCTATTCAATCCAAAAAAAGTCATAGCATTTTTGCTGGCTAAAATTCACCTGAATCCTGGTTATTTGATCTTGGGATACAAGGAGCGGGGTTGTGGCTTCCCAAAAAAATTCTGATGAAGAGAGGGTCCCCCCCCCTTAAAAAATGAACAGACCCCTACTGGGTTACAGGAGCTCTGAGTTGGCCTTGGATCATGAAAAGTTGTAAGCTATAAAGAAAAAACTAAGGCGGTGAAACAAATTAACATGCAGCATTTATGATCCTTCCAGGCTGGGTTGTTTAAAGCTGGTTAAGATAACCCAAGGTTAGTACGAAATATGAATTCAGATATGACAGTTTTAAAAACAAATTCATTTGAATTCCTTTTGTCTACAATTTGGTGATTTGATACTTAAAAAAAAGGGAAAATTATCTGACAAAATGCTTTTGATTAAAAGGAAAAAGAAACGCAGGTTAAAATCTAGCACTGGGTTAGTGCTAATCGGTCTTTGGAACAACTGGGCCCCGGTCTTTTTTTGGGTCCAATAATATTCTAAATCACATAACCACTTCGAAGTGAGTCAATGGTACATAACCTGGGCATGTGTTACATTCCCCTTCTGTCATTTGATAATAGTAAAGCCTAGGGTCGCACAATGGGCAGGGATCTCCAATTACTAAAACTAAAAATTCAAAATGACACAGTAACTGTTGTATACAGTTACAGAGGGCCCACACTACCTCCCCTTTACATTAAGTAAATACACTACAACAAATCTACTGGACAAAGGTCCAGTAGTCAGATCATTTACTGTATTTTTTCCACATCATAATATTATTATTAAAAAGCTAACAATAACAAGGCCACCCACAGTACCTTAAATTTGGTAAAAAAAAAAAAGGTTCTGTGCATTTCAAAGTCAGGGTTGAGATTATTCACTTGTACACAATTTCCTCATGGCCATTTATTCAAGAAAATTCACATCAAAACTGACAATTTTGTTCTTACCGCTATGTGTTCTAGTTTTCACTGACTATACCTAGAGATGACCACATCTTGATGGTAAGCCTCCTAAAAATGGCCACATTTTGAAAGCCCAACAGCCAATACTACAACAAATGGTGAAATTGCTTTGTATTTCATATCATTTGTGAATAGAAACTCAGCACAGACATGAATGAATAATTTCTTTGCTGCTCTTTACAACCCTGATTTTGAGTTCAATATGATTTGTCTTTTTAAAACATAATATCTGAGGCATATTTCTTAAGCTATATGTCAGTGCTAGTGAGCAGTCATGGACTGCTGTTTTGAAGGGGCATCCGATAGCAAGATAGCCTTTCCAAAATCAATGAGCATTGGGTGGTACATATTGTTTACCTCTGTAAGAATAATGTTGTCACTCTTTATATCTCTGTGGGGAAACCTGTATGAGTGCAAATGTTCTATAGCTTCACACAATTTCAGTACATTATGTTCCATCAGAACACTGTGAAAGGGACATGAATTTCCTTAGCAGGGCACCGCACAAAGAACAAGAAAAATAATATTGTAAAGATGGTAAAAATATAACCCAAGGAGGTACATGTGAGGTTTCTGTTTTGTGACATTTACCCCAAACAGATGGGGTATTGATCGATGCGAGCATTCAGTATATAAGCTTCAATTCTGTCATCTTGTGAAGAGGAAAAAATGATTACTGTAAATAAATTGAGACCCACTGGAATACCCCTGTAGCATTTCTTCATGCACAGACCACAAACAGCTTCCCCATGTTGAACCTGTATTTCATTGACCTCTTTATCTTTTGGAGAGTTCAGGTGATGCAACTCAATTTCAAGAACATTGGAAATAACTCCAGTACCACTCAAGGAAAAATCTGAAACAAATACACAAAAAAGTCACTAAACCCACTAAAAATAACTGTTAATTCTACCTTTATTGATAATAGTGTGAAATTAAATGAATTGTGTTACTTGTGTTGCCATTATCTTTATGAACATTATAAATACACATGTGGCACATTTTAGCATTTTTGACCTTTTGACTCAGCTTACATGTACAGCTGTATCATTATAAACTATTATAAAACAAAACAACCTTGTATATGAAAACATGACAAAACAAAACAGAAAAAAATGACAGTAACGTACAGGGTGCAAAGAAAGTCATTTTTACAGCTTGCCATTCGGGCAAGCTGAAGCTAACATTTACTAGCCCAAACGTCATTTCAACTACCCACAAAATTTTTGATTTAACAGTTCTTCTGTAAGGTGAATTCCTCAAACTGCATTGTACTTGCCCGTCGGGCAAGTGAAGAACAGAATTTACTAGCCCGATAGCAAAATCCGCTAGCCCCGGGCTATCGGACACTACTTTCTTTGCACGCTGAACGTATATAAAATAAAGGCTCCACCCTACCCCTGTCAAAATCAATGGTACATGTATAGGTATTACGCTCAATATGTCAATATAGCGCCAGAGGTAGTATAAATTACTCAAGCAATTAATCTTGAGCTACTTCTGCCAAATACCAATAAATTAGCATTTTAACATTGCATAACTACATATTTTGCTGACTTAACACCACTTAAATTTTTCAACAAGGCTTTTTTCAGCTGGATTACTACCACATATACGCACGCGACGCGCGTGCTCATACATGCTACAAATGTAAATATGGATGCAAATGTAGTTTATTCCCGGTTATAACATAGATGTGGCAGTAGAAGCACGATATACAAAGCAAAATACATCGACTTCACCTTTTAAATTTCGAACATCCTTGAGAAGAAATCCAGCAACATAGGCAATCTCTTCCTCCCGCCAAATCGCCAAAAGACCACGCGCCCGATTTCCCAAGCATTTGCGCCTCAGTGGTGCTGGTCAGCGACAGTCTGCATAACCGTTCGAGAACGAGGCACAACAATTGAAATTCGTCGACCGTTAACGCGTTCCACTGCCATCGATTTGCCATCAGCTTTTACTTCGTACGTTTAACGCCATATTTATCAAGAGGTTTCGAATTTTCCTTCTTTGTGGGGTTGACTGTCGAGTATGGAGGAATCGGCCAGTCTTATTTGTTCGAATTTATCGAACGAATGTGTCCTCGAAGAACTTATAAAAATAATCGCTCGAACTCGAGGGAACTGCATACTTATAGATCCTTCGACGAAAATCCACCATGAAAGACATCTAGATAGCTCCATCGGCGACGATCAAGTAGTAACGAGTGGATCCAAGAAAAGCAGCCGTTAGTACTTAGTAAATAGATTTCGGTGAATCGATGCTGTTTTAATTAGCAGACATTGTAAAACTAAGAAGAGGCAGGAGAAATGTTGAGGACAAACAAATGCTGAGGGAGCAACTAATCGGGAGTAAAAGAAATGCTCAGTAAGTATAAGAAAGTTCGTTGTTACTGTTAAGCCGCTAATGATGCTATTTGATAATACCTACATTTGCATTCCAATATTCAGTAATCAACAAGGACCACCCTACTCCTGAAACTTTATTTGTCCTGTTGTTGTAAAAATACTGTAATCTTTTGTTTGGTTGTTCTCTTCGGATAAATGGTCTTGGAAAATTTAATAAGAATTGAAGCAAGCGTTAATTCCCTCTATTAGGCCAAAATTAACCTTATCCTCTAGTGCCTACTTTCTCCAAAGGCTTTTCCAAAATTTAAAAGGGGAGTAAAGGCAGTGACTGCCATGGTGCTGAAAACATAGTGTAGCTAGAATTTAGATCATGGTACCCTGCTTTCACTGATTGTTTTTTATGATCACCCCATGTAAGGGATTCTGGAATCCGGGAAATTTTTGCTTATGGAATCCAGAATTCGGGCAATTTTTGTTGCGGAATCCTAAATTCTGAGCTTTGAAACCTGAAAATACAAGTCAAATGATTGGAATCCAGAAACCGAGTAATCCACTGAAAAAGGTTCCGGAATCCGCAGGGTGGAATCCAGAATCTAAAACTGTCTTGGATTCTCTCATATGAGGCAATTATAGTATACTGTATTTATTCGAATAAGCGCCCAACCTCGAATTAGCACCCACCTCGAATAAGCGCCCATCCCAAAGGCAGAAAAAGTTAATAAGCGCCCAGCCTCGAATAAGCGCCCACCCCACCCCACTCCCTCCCACACAAACTCAAATAAGACATAATAAGAGACCCTCCCGAAGACGGAGTTTTCTTCAAAGTATTTTACAGATTGGGCTGAAACCTTGCTTTGTTACTTCTTCGCTTTTTGTTATTACCATTTATTATTTTGTAGCAAAATAAACATACTACACTTGCTGAGAATGGCGAAAATTTAATAAGCGCCCAGCCTCGAATAAGCGCCCACTATCAAGGCCCAAAAATTTAATAAGCGCCCAGGGCGGTTAATTGAATAAATACGGTAATTAAACTTTTGTTCCCAAGATACACTGTAAGTGATGGCAATATTGCAGAAGAAGCAGGTTCATGAAGTTTTAAGTAATATGTCAATAATGTTGTTATGATAGTGATGTAGTGGGACACTCACTATAAAATTAATACAATAATTTACCTGGAGTCAATTGTCTTGCTACGAAAGGGTTTCTCGCATTCATTTTTTCGTTTTGTTTTTGCTCAAAGAAGGTCTTAGTTTTAACAGGTACAGTGTAATCAGGATTATGATGACCGCTTGGAGTTAGATTTGAGACATGAAAGTTACGAGCCAGCAATTTGTTTAAACTAGTTAATTTTGATATCAGTTAACTCAGGAAATAAGTAAGTTTAGTCACCTAGTGTGACTGAGCCAGTAATAATACA
This sequence comes from Porites lobata, assembly GCA_942486035.1. Taxonomy (NCBI): domain Eukaryota; kingdom Metazoa; phylum Cnidaria; class Anthozoa; order Scleractinia; family Poritidae; genus Porites; species Porites lobata. The sequence continues at coordinate 54,944 of CALNXK010000465.1, read as the reverse complement.
TGTAATATCTAATAGCAACCTTTTTTGCTATAAAAGGCTAGAATATTTAGACAGAAAAGGACAATAGTATTTTTCATGACAAGCATCTACAGCTTTAGTTTCAATATTAATGGTCTCAATTATGTATAATTTCTGTTTGTTGCAGAAAAAGCTGAAGAGACAACCCTTTTCCAGTCAACCTCTATTTCAAGAAGGATTGTTGTAAGTTCAAAGCTTGTATAATTGTGGAGTACATGTCTTCAGAGCAAGGCAATACAGACCAAGGAGATGACAAATCCGAGAAAAGTGCTTTGCAGGAGGCCTCTAGCATGGAGGAGTCAACAACTTAGCCTGTAAAAACCTCTTTGCCAAGCTGAACGGTAAAGCAAAATTAAAACAGTCACATGTAAGCTTGTCATTACTCAATGACGATAGAAAGGACGAATGGCTTCTCCTCAGAGCAGGAGGCACCAGATAATGCTCCTGAATTTGCTTTGTGATAAGGAAATATAAGTTAATCCAAGGCTCTTAAAGAAATTCCAGATTATTTATGACTGGTCATACTTACAGGTACATGTACATGTAGCTCTGCAAATACAGTAATCCTTTAATCACTCTCTGTTTATGACACTGTTTTTTAGAAAAAGATAAATCTGTGTAAACAGTACAAATCCTGATGGTGTTGATTTGTCCTGAGAATTCTGGTGGCAGGTAGATCAAATTGGTTGATGTGATAAATTTTTCATTAGAATCCTTTGGCTATTGTTTGCAAGTAATGTACCAGTCAGCAGGTTAAAAAGGCCAATTAATGTACACATGTTTCTTTTAAATCTGTTTGCTTAACTGCAGGCATTTGAGTTCTGCTGGCACCACTTCACAGTACATTTGTACCGATTACAGCAATTGCAACTGACCTGCTTGAACAAAAAAACAAAACAAATTTAGGTACACCCTGCTTTTTGTCATGATTTATTACGGAATTTTGCAACGGATTGCAACATGACTCAAGAAAAAGAGTGATGAGAGACAGCAGTGTAGTTATTTTGCAGGCTAGCCAGATCAACCTTTTGTACTACATGTACATGTATACTGAGTTTAAAATAATTATTAGCTTCTTTCATTGGGACCAACTACAGTGGCAATGGTAATGTTGACATGCTGTGGAATACTTATAGCTGGTCATTACTTTCATGACCCTCAATTTTCTTAGAACTGGGCAAGTACTAGAAGGTCCGGCTGGTACTTCCTCTAAGAGCATATCCAATACTATACAGGAACCATTAGCAACGAAAATGAAGTTAAAGAAGTCTGATCTGAATTTGAATAGCTATATGTACCTAAACTATTTCTTAGTTTGCTAAATGCTATAACACAGTTGTTATACCAGCAAAAATTGTAAATTGGTAGCAAGAATTAGGCCTTTCATGCTAATAGAGCCTAAAGGAAAAAATGCCACCAGAATCAAATTTTGTTTAATCTGTAAATAGCAATAAATACAAAAATACTAGTTATTTATTAAAATGGGTGTCTTGAGGGTTCCATTTAGTTGAAACAGGATTTGGTCCTTAGATACAAAAGTTTAAGTAAGAAATAGTCTTGTCATAAGTAAATATTGGTCCAAGGGTGAAAGGATTTTTAACCTGTTTCTGAGTTGCAAAAACCTAAAGAACTGAAATAGGTTTGAGGCAACTCTGAAACACCTACAGCTGTATGTAGAATATCTTACACATTTAGATGAAGAACACGTTTCTTATAATATTAATAGTTAGTAATGATCTGATAGAGCATAGAGTGGATACAAGTAAACATCAACGAACAGTAAAATTGGGAATTAATATGAAGAGCTGTATGTACAGCTTTATACTGTAGTTTGTAATGTCTGTAATAATGTGTAAGCCACTTTGGTTTATGGAATAAATCATTTGAACATTAATGGGAGGTCACTGCTAGAATTTCTTTCAGTAACTTTAATGTTTGATTAATTATGGCCACTTGTTAAGAAACTGAAGTGAGCCATATTATAATTTAAAATTTAAAATTTTATCGCATTTGCTACAACCCAAGCAAACTCGTTTAAACCTTGGAATTTACATTTGCTACTGGAGAAAACATGCTCAATTTTATGGGTTTGATGACATTTGCTAACCAAATTAAAGTCAGAATTTGATTACATTTTCTACCTGAGCGAAAAATTGTACAATACTAACAGTTTGATCAGATTTGCTGCCCAAGCAACTTTGTTCAAAACTTGACTTTTGACCACATTTGCCGCTACAAGCAAAATTTTGTGTTTGATCAAATTTACACACCCTAGAAAATTTGTTCAAAGTTTAGGTTTGCTAACATTTGCTTCGTGAGGAAACATGTTTAATACAAAGAGTTTGGTTACATTTGCCATGCAAAGCAATCTGGTTCAATTATGAAAATTTGATCACCCATGATAACCCAAGCAAACATTGTTCAAATTAGATACTTCGCTCACATTTGCAAAGCTGCGTAAACGTTCTGAAAATAACAGGTTTACATGCTTTTACATCTAAAGCAAAAGCTGTGCAAAACAGCAGATTTGCGCTATCATTTGTGTAATGTGCAAATATAGTTCAAAGAAACATATTTGCCTACACATTTGAACCATCTGCAAATGACCCTCAAATCCATGGCTGCCCATTATCTTTGCACCAAGATGTAAATGTTGTGCAAATGTGGCATTTACCGTCATTGCTACGGATAGCAAATCTAGTGCAATATCAGTCTTTGCTCTTGCGCAAAATTGTGCAAATGTGGTATTTGCTACACATTTACTGTAATTTGGCTACCCTAGTAAATCCATTTTTTCGTCCAGTGAAAGGAATATAGCAAAGTATTTATTTTTTTGATAAACTCTTCTTTATTTGAAATGAGAACAACCCTGTATAAAATCTTTGGTATGGCGAAAGACTTGATCACTTGAATTTTTCCAAGGAGTGTAAGACCTCTCCAGCTCCAGCCCTTCAGCAATCCCCTCAGAGATTTCTCGATTGATTCAAAGTTAAGCTTATAAAACAGTGCGTGATTAAAGGTGAAATGAACCCCTAGGATCTTTATGGCCTTACTTATTTCATTAACACCTAGTTCTGAGCTGTTTACTTCCATATTTCCTAGTAGAAGAATTTCCGTTTTGTCGTGATTGACCTTCAATCCGGAGTATGTACTAAACAGATCGATAGTATCAAAAGGGTGCGATCAAAAATTTGTCCCTAACAAATGATGTCATATCATCAGCGAATATAACTAATTTGATTTCGAACCATCCACCTCAATACCCTTAATTTGATCGTTATTACGTATGGATAATGCCAATAATTCAAGTACTATTATGAAAAGACATGGCGAGAGTGGGTCGCCCTGGCGAACACCCCTTTAACATTGAAAGAGGGGTGGAAAAACCATTATTGAAAACACAACTTGATATATTATTATAAAACGTCTTGATCCACCCCAAGAAGGATTCTCCAAAGCCAAAGAACTCTAGCGATTTGTGGAGGAAGTTCCAATTTAGAGAATCAAGGCTTTCTCAAAATCAATTGCAGTCATTATACCTTGGTAGTCTCAAGATTTTAGTAAATTCCAACACATCGGTTATCGTCATTTAGTTGCATCAAAATTGTTCGTCCTTTTACAAAGGCATTCTGGTCATAATGGATAATATGTGGTAGGACATTTTCTAGCCTTTTTAGCGATAGCTTTTGAGCCAATTTTAACATCAACATTTACCAGAAAAATCGGTCTCCAGTTTTTATCCATCTCCTATCTTTGTCCTTTTCTCAATTAAAGTTATTACGGCTTGCTTTTGCGAATGTGATAATTCACCATGAAAATACGATAATTTAATGAGTCCACTAGAAATGTTCCGATTTCTGACCAGAAGAACTTGTAAAATTCTATAGTGAGCCCATCGTTTCCAGGAGTTTTATCGTTACTAAAGGTAGACAGAACCTTGAAACATTCGAATATGTTAATTGACCCTCGCACGTTTCCCGCATTGAGTCGGTTAACTTAGGAGATGAGAGGGTATCTTCCAGAAAAGGACAAATCGAATAGTCAGTTTGTATTCCCGACTTTTCGTCATAAAGTTCAGAATAAAAACTGTGAATTTCAGTCATAATAGTGTCCGGAACAGTAGTCTCTTCTCCATTTGCTCGAATAAGTTTTCGTATGCAGCTTTTTTTTTATTTCTGTTTTCCAGATTTAGAAAATACTTGTTGTTTCTTTCCCTTGTTCAAACCATGTAGCGAACGAATGATTGAGCCTCTTACAATGTAATCATACTCTTGTTCGTATTCTGTTTTGACCGATTCGAGGTTGGCAAGGTTTTCTTGCGTCGGTGATTCTGCTATTTTTTCCTCACATATTTTAAGCCTGTTTTCAATTGTTTGAATTCTATTTCTCCTTTCTTTAGCTTTCAGTTTGCTATACGATATACTTTCCCCGCGAATTTTGTATTTCATCCAGTCCCATTTAATTCTCAAATCATCGCAAAAATTAATTTCCTCTATCCACTTAGGAAAGTTCTCGCGTAAACGCTCAACGAAAAAAGCGTCATCCAAGAGACTGTTATTGAACTTCCAAAAAGATGGGCCACGCTGCTGATTATTTAGACTGTCAATTTCTAAAGTTATTGCATGGTGATCCGTTCTTATAGCTGTCACTATGTCGACTTTAGCTACATCATCTTGTAATAGGTCACTAATGAGCCAATAATCAAGGCGTCTTTGAATAATTGGGCTTTTTTGTCTCCAAGAAAATTTCTTGCTATTAGGATTACGGATTCTCCAGATGGCAACTAAATCATAATTCAGCATAATGTCCTCCACACACTTAACAGAGTCTTTTAACACAGGGTTTCCACCCGAACAATCTAGGTCTGGGTCCATAGTTACGTTCCAATCCCCTCCTGATATAATTTTGTAGTCAAAATCATTGTATCCCTCATCATAGATAAGCTCAGACAATGTTTGGAAGAACAACGATTGCTTAGTGGTGGTATTGGGAGCGTAAATATTTATCAGAAGGAATGGAACATCTTGAATAGTTGTGTCTAAAATGAGGTACCTCCCATCCTCATCCGATCGAATTGATTTCAATTTGAAGTCAAAGGATTTACGTATAAGGATGGCGACCCCACGACTATGGTTAGAGCCATGAGCAAAGTAAATGTCCCCGGACCACTGCTTTTTCCATTGATTTTCAATCTCTTCAGTGCTGTAAGTTTCCTGCAGAAAGCAGATGTCTGAATTTTGCTTGTATAGCCAGTTGAAAATGGACTTAGGTTTTTCAAAAGAACGGATACCCCGAACGTTCAGCGAAAGAGTTTTAAACTTTAAGTTGTTGAAATCCATTGAAATTTGCATACGTGTAGGGGAAAAAAGACAACAACAGTAGCTGTTATTCCCAGAAGGGTCACTGTTACTCGAACAATTAACGCATTCCTGATTTTGTCAAGTGCAAACTGAATAAATATAGAATAACATACATAACAAAACAAAAGAAACGAGATGAAAAACGTAGCCAGTGTAAAGAATTAAACTGTTGAAGCTACGCCTGGACGAGATCAAGTGTTATACTTTTGTTTAAAACGAACTTCAGAAGAGAACTAAGGAATATGCTAATCGATAGCTCCCAATAGAAACGAAAAAAAATAAGAAGTAAACTACTTCCTGCGAATTCTAAAAATAAATAACCTGGAACTATTTATTTATGATTTTACCTCCACACCGTCAATAAAGAGTTTATAGGGTTCCGCTCTACTGAAGGCTGCCCGTTTTCCATCTTTTCTTGCTTGTACCATCTTCGGAATAAGCCTCTTCCTCGTATCAATCACCTGCTTAGGTAGATCTGGGCCAATACCGAAATTCGACTGGCTATCGATGTTGCGTCGGCAAGAAAAGAGGTTTTCTCGATCTTTAAAGCGAAGACAGCGTGCTATGATGGTCCTGGGTTTTCTTGTGTTTCGGTCCTTTTTACCGACGCGGTGGACTCTTTGGAACTCAATAGATTGGGCGTTTTCCGCATTTAACTCTTTCTCCAAGAAAGCTTTCAAAACGGGTTCAGTATTCTCTTCCCCTTCGATTTCTGGAATGCCGTAGAAACGAAGATTTTCGCGGCGGCTGTACACTTCATAATTTAAGAGTTGGAGACGCAAGTGATCCAACTCCTGTCGTGACTTCTCTTCGTCATCTCGGAGTTTTCTCTTACTGGTTTCCACTTCATCATTCAGGAATTTTACGCTTGTTTTAAGCGTATTTGTTTCTTCGACTGTATTTCGTACGTCTTCCTTTAAGCGGTGGAATTCGCTTTGAAGGTTTGCGACCGTTTGATTTATTCGATCCACAGAGTCCTGTAAGTCATTTATTTGTGTGCCGATATTTTCCAGTTGACTTAACTTTGATAATATTAGGTCCACTTTGGAGGCGAAATCTTGTGCCATATTGAGGGCAGACAGAACTACGTCTTCAGAATAGTTCTTCGACTTTGGTGGCGATACAATGGCGGGTGAGCGTTCGCTTGGTCTTCTTTCACACTCTCTTTCAACCGCTTCGTTTCGGGGGAAATGGTCTCGCTGGTCGGTGAATTACTCCCTCTCGTTTTCCGTTTAAACAGAGATGAAAGTGGCGATGAAAATTCCATAAAAAATATCAGAACGCATGGAAGAGTACAACAAAAGTTACGAAGCTAACAATCACACGTCCTTACTCAGTCATGCTCAGTCTCAGTCCCCCAAATGCTTTGATCTTTAACAAATTCTCCCGACTATAAATGCCTTAAGGGGTCAATCAGGGGTGTCTCACGTCAGAATAGGGAGCTTAAACGGAGGCGTTTTTGAGCGACGCCATCTGCCCGAAGTGAGGCGCTTTTAATATGCCGCCTTGATGCTATAAAATTTATATTGCTTAGTTTCTTAATTTGCCTGAAAATTTGGGCAAATCTATTGCCCAATATAATAAGGTAAAGAAAGAAAAAATCACATAACTAACAGAACGTAAATCACACAGACTTTCCGAATGACCATAAGCAGAGAACGGACATTGTCTGTATAAGCTGACGCTGCAAAGGAGTCTGCTTTTAAAAAAACGAAAACCGCCAGAGAAATGTTGGGAGCTTCAAAAAAGTAGCAGACGTAGTTATTTTTGTACAAAATATTTACTATATTGGATGTGATACCAAGTGAGGACGGCCATGTTGTTTTTAATTGGTTTAAAAATGACGTAAAAATTCTGTATTTTGGTGGGGTAGAATTGCTTTTTGGTAGGACGTTTTAGGTCATGCAGCTGAGGATCAGAATGAAATCCGATCTTCCAGTTGGTAAATAAACCATCCTGGATCAGTCCACACGAAGTTTTACAGTCGTGGTTGATTGATACAGTCTATCATTTATTAGTGAAGAATAAATAAGGGAGGGGGGGCTTAATAGAAAGGGGGGCTTATTAACTTTCTTCCCTTGAAAAGGGGGAGCTTTTTAGAGGGAGGGGGCTTATTTGAGAGGGGGGGAGCTTAATAGAGGATTTACGGTAGTATTATACCATGCAAGCTTCTTAAGAGTATGATGTTCTTTCTATGTGCCATGCAGTTACAATAATGATGTAGGATACTTGTAGTAAATTCACCCATTCACCCACTCCTGGCAATTTTGCTGGAAAACGCCTTTTGAAGCTCGCTGTTTTGTGGTCACCGTATTGCCACTGTGTGAAGGATTCTCCTCTATTCAATGACCTTAATTATAGTTGAATAACTTATATGAATTGATTCCATTTTAGATAAGGACGCAAAGGACCTTACCATTAATTTGTAGAACAGTAAAAAGATTTGTTCTTTTTGGTGACCATGACGGAGATGTCTTTGCACTGGAGGAGAGATGGAAATAGTTCAGGTAATCTGTTTCACGGTCGCATTACTACAGACCACTTCACTTCATGCCCATGTATAATAGACAATGCTGTTACGACTGTTAAACTCTTTAAGCCCCAATATTCAAATACCGGTTCTCCAGACTGATCTCCATACATTTCCCTAAAGAATTGGTTAAGAGAATTTGTTTGTAGATCAAAGCTTTTCCCATCAGGTGATCATTTTATTAATTCTCACAACATTTTCTCTTGATTCTGTCTGGATTTTGTACCTAAAGGTTTTTATAAGTGATTTTTTAGACTCTAATTTGAGCAGTCCTTGTGCAACTCCTTCTTGTTAATATCTTGACAGCTCATTCATATTATTTTCTAAAATATAGCTTAATTCATCACACATTGTACTCACTATTATCTATCTTCTCAATGACTTGGAGCCTTTAGCTAATTGTCGCTCGCTTGCCCGCTTCTCGGCCTATAAGAACGCTCCGCTCACTAAGAAACTCGTGAGGTTGACTTGCAGCAAAGGACCGTGAGATGTTCCAGACACTCATCTAATGATAATATTAGTTAGTATTAGTACTAGGTACAGGTACCGGAAAATGAAGTGTTGTCTTTGTTGTGGAGAAACCAACTCTCCCCAGTTTGTTTCTATAAAGGTTGTGTTTTTTTCACTTTGGAAATAGCTACTGTAGTCAGTCCAAAATTATGGTGCACTTATTTACCTATTCACCCCTGGGAATTTTGCTGAAAAACGCGTTTTAAAGCTAGTCGAGCCGTTTTCTGGTCACTGTCTGGCTGTTAAGAGATAAAACATGCCACAAAGCCCTTTACAGGTCCTGTACTTGGCGGCCTTCTTATTATTTTGGGCATACGCAGGAAGCAAAGTTCCGATGGGTTTAATAGTGACACAGGAGTCCTGACTATTTCTTTTCACTTTCTCTCCTCTCCACTTCTTTCGTTCTTCTTGCCTGGTTTTTTCTTTTGCCGGGCATTTACAACTGTAGCAGGATTCATTTTGTCGGGAAAAGTTTTTGGGAAAGCTTTTAGGATGAAAGGAAAGGTAGGTGGGTAGTGGAAGAAGAATTTCATGGGAATTTTCGCGTCAGCTTTACTGGTTTTTTGCCTTTTCCCCAGTCTCCTTTACTGAATCGTGCTTGTCTAGTATGGTTTGAAAGATCTCTTCACCCTGCACAAAGTTGTCCTTTACCGTCAACAATTAAAATGCCAATAACAGTGACATTTACATGTTTAAGCTTGTTCCTTGTTGAAATTTCTATGCTAGGAGCCAGTCTCTTTGTATGGAGACACAAAATTCTTCTCCATGGCCAAGCTGGATCGCTCACTTAGCCTTTCTACGATTAAAAAGTTCGTGGAGGAAGAAGAAGCAAAGTAAGCTGATAACTAGCTCTAACGAATGGTTTAATTCTTATAACAGTTACCTTTAAAACAATAATTTTACCATACTGATCTTTCTAGCAATTAATCGAATAAAGCAATTATTAACAGACTTTAAGCAAATGGTTTTCATGGTTTTGGCGCTGTAAATTGACTAGTCTGAACTGTTATACTTCTCCACCCCTAACCCGTGGGGGGCGCGGGGGATAGCAGAGAAGTCTGAATTCCGAGCGTTATAATGCCGTCCGGTGACTTCACCTACTTTTGCGAATACGGCAGGTATTTTCTGATTGGCTATTACCCTTCCGAAAACCTTCCCGAAAACATCCCGTTTGACAGGATAAACGAGACTTATAATTGCTGTGTGAAACATGACCTTAAGGTTAGCGGAAGTTAGCCTCTCGTCACAAAGTCACGGAAGACTTATAGTATATAGCAACTGATAAATTGACTGCCATGGTAAAGCAGAACACACCTTTTGTTACTTGTTGTTTCTATCAATCGCAGGCCTAGGCCAAACGTTTAAATTTTCATGAGACTTACCACACGTAGTGAGTGAACTTCATGAAAAATTCGACGTCTGCCTTAGTTACGTTCGTCTAAATGAGTTTGGATCGTCCAACACGTTCTAGTAAGGAGAGGTCAGGAGAGTTCTCAGATTAAAAGCGACTCTTCTCTTTTGATACGTTTAAGCTCCAGCTAAGGGTGAGAAGAATGAATTCTCTGCCTATGTTATGTTGTCCTTGTTGGATCAATTGCCCCACTCTACACTTTGAGACTGTAAAACTGTCCTTTCAGGTTGCCAAGTAAACTGGTTATAGAATGGCCTGAGGATGACAAGCTCGATCCTAACTCGAAAATCCCAGCAGGAACCACCATAGGTGTGTACTTCTCGATAAACGATAAACTCTGTTGTATTAGACAATTTTCTTGGTTGCTATTCAGTTTCAATTGGAAAATTAAAGCCGATAGAAAAAAAATAAACGATCTGCGGCGATTGAAAATTAACATACGTAGGTCAGGTTTGAAATGTCCTAAATCATTAAATTTTCTCAGTCCTAAAGTAATTAGAACCCCTAACTTCCCCAACGATAGCCTGCGTCGAAATCCCCAATATACACTATATCACGTTTTTAAGTCTAGGTGTCGACTAGTATGTCCGGCTACAATGCAGGCTACAACAATGAACTATTTCTTGGCTGTATATTATATGCTTATTTATGTGGTCTCATCCTTTTTTTGTTTTTTCAGAAAGTTGGAAAAAAATTAGGGAAAAAATTCGGTCGGAAAAAAATGAGGGGTGGGGTTGTGTGGGGTGGGGAGGGAGGCGGATCAATAAAACAGGATACAATGTCTTACCTTTCTTGAATGTATCACTGCATTGTTTTGATGAGCAGAACTGTAGCAGTTTTTCCCTCTTCCCAAAGTAATACCTACTGTTGTTGTTGTTGTTGTTTGCTTTGGGTTGTTTGTTTGTTTTTTCTTTTTCGCAAAGTTGATTGCAAAATTGCCGTTCGTCTTGTCTTTTAATTGTTTCTATGTATACTAGCTCCTTTGGACGATGTTGTGGCGTCTCGCTTTCTTTATGTTTCTACGTACGTCAATTGGTTTGCATAATATTAGTCTTCCTCTTCTTTAAGTTTCTCTGTGTGTTAGTTAGGCCTAGGCCAAACGTCGAACCACTTCGGTGGATTCCTTCAACAGTCCCAGAAGTTAGAACTGCTGTACAAAACTTCATTATTCTTTCACTTGGGGGGGGGGGGTAGGTGTGAACGGGTTAATACATGTTTCACTGTATCACTTGTCAAGAAATATAGCTTACTGTGAGCAATAGTGGCTTCACTACCATCTCAGAAACTTAGTGGCAACTTTTAACATCGTTTAAAAACGATGTATTTTCCATTTCTTAATCAGGTGCCATGAAAGTGGACATTTTAAACGGAAAGGGTGAATCTGTGAACAAACTTCCTGGTGACAGAAGAAGACTGTTGGTAGAGTTAAAGGTCATTTGGCATGGTAAGAGATAAATGTTTTATATTGTAAGGAGAAGTACATGATTTGTGATGGGCTCGTACTATGCATTGCTGGCTGCTCGTAGCAATAAGCTTTCCTCTGTTTTAATCAAGTGTTGACAAAAAGTTAGGTCTCCATTCGCACAAAATACCTCTCTCAAGAGTTAAGAAATTTGTGTTTGTACTTGTTACTTTTACTTGTTTGTTATGGCCATTGTTTCTAATGTTACTCAAGTCCGTTGAAGAAGTTAGAGTCCTCTCCCGATCGCTAATGATAAAATTCCTAACATTTGATAACCTGTTTTCGTTACTACGACATTCTCGCTAAAACTCGCAATAGAATGACGATTGCTACCACTTTTTCCAGCCAAAATGATGTTGGTTAGCGCGCGCGCACTACTTAGTATTGAGAAAATCTCCTTCTCGTAGTCGTCCTCGTCTTAGAATGTAAAGCTGTCTATTGTTATCATTCATAAAGGATCGTTATTGTTATTTATTTATGTATTTTTTGCAGGAAGTGACAAAGATGGAGATAAAGTAATCACTAATCATGTCTGTCAACATGGGGGAAAGAGCTGGCCATACTGGTTCAGGAAAATGGGTAACTGAGTCTGCTGCTATGAGATTTAGTGTTTTAATCCAGTGGATAGGAAGACTACAAAACAGTCCGTATTTTTGCGTATTCAAGTACGCGCGAGCAGTCAAACAAAAGGTCTGGGACGAGGCTGAAAACAAAGAGCGAGACTGGAGAGAGACGGGCATGTGAGGCTCCTTACACCACGCTTTACGAATTATCGATTTCTTTACTGATTTTGAGAAAAAAACCGACTGTTTTGCAGCCTAGTGGATAGGGCTATCCAGCGTTTGAACAACTGGGGCCAGTTGAAAACAGTGTGTGGATTTACCTGTTCTTGCTGTTGTTTCAGAAAATATTACCCTCCTTGGCCCACATACTCTTCAGCTTCAAGTGTTACTGAGTGACAGTTCAACTGCGCCATCAATTAAGAGTCTTCCAGCCCATCGTATCAGGTTCACCGTTACAGGTTTGTAAAAAATGACCAGCCAGGGACAGTTGTAGGTTGCGTTTACGCTAGATGTGATTTTTCTGGATTCGTGACGATTCCGAACAATTTGGTTCCAGATTCGTTTTGTCGTTACACGCGGAAGCGTGAATCCGAGATAAGAACCTCCCGAAAATTTTGAATCCGAAAAGTTTACATTATGAAAAGAATGTTTGATGAGTAATTTGCAAGTTTGCTCATGTGATAAGACAGATCAAAATTTAACTTTGCCACAGGTTAAACCCTTTAGGTTGGTTTATCTTTGTAATTATATTGAACTCAACTCCTACAGTAGATCCACGCGAAAGACTGTCATGTGGAGAAATTGAGAAATTCACGCGTAATTGTTAAATAACAAATTACTACGGTTTGTCAATTACTGTGGACGTTACCGTTATAATTCTTGTCGTCATTAACAGCCTCGTCAGAAGTCATAAAATTTTCCCTGGCATTTTTTTTTTATTGCAAAAACCTTGAATGGGAACATTGTAGTTTTGATCCACCCTGTTAAAATAACTCGTACATCTTTTGTTATCTTGTTTCTCCTTTGTCATTTCTGTTTATTTAGAGGCTCATCCAAACAAATTCACCGTTGGAATGTTGGAGACACCTCTTAGAGTAGGAGTTCCTTTCCAGGTATACTTTTTTTGTTCTATCCCCTTCTCCACCCCGTTTTTGAGAGGATGTATACGTAGCTCCCGTAAGGGGTGGGAGAGGAGTTCTTCCTAGTAATAGGCCAATGGGTATGTGCCCCCCCGGATAGGGTCGAGAGGATGTAGCTCCCATAGGCGGAGGGTACTTCCTAGTAATAAACCAATGGGTATGTGCCCCTGGATGGGGTCGCATTTGGGTATGTGCCTCCCTGGATAGGGTCGAGAGGATGTAGCTCCCGTAGGCGGAGGGTACTTCCTAGTAATAGGCCCCTGGATGGAGTCGCATTTCCACGACTGGGTTGACTATAATTGGAAATAATGGCCTTGCATTTGCAGAAGAGTTACCAGAATTGGGAGTCAGGTTTTCGAGATTTTGGGGGAAAAATCTTTTTAAGAAGGGGCTTAAAACTGGGAAGTTGGGATTGTGAAAACTACATTTGCCCAAAAGTGACTAAGATGGAGTCTATAATTGGCCACAGAATGGTCTATAGTTGTGAAGAGGTTCTAAGAGGCTAGCAACACATAATAAGCAAAATATTATCCAAGTTCCCCTAGCAATCTGAACTAGAGGGTGGTAACAAGGTTTAGCTAGTCTAGAATGGTAATTATAACATACTTTGTTTTCTTGGTTAAGATTCCACTGAATTTGCTGGATGAGTTTAACAACCCTTCAAAGTTATCAGAGGAAAAAGCACCCGTGTTAAGTGCAAGGCGAGTGTATTTTGATAAATTTTTAATGAAACATGGATTCGTAACCTTGGTGTTAAAGTCAATCTTGCCTTCAACGGAATAACATATCTTCTTTACATTGTTAGCGGACTGGAGTTAACTCACCAGGGAACATCAGTGAAGGGAAACAGCCTGATCGTTAAGGGTGTGATGGCCCTTGGTTCTGTACCATCCCATGCAGGAAAGGTGAGGGATTTTTGGAAAAAAACTTGGCCGGTGTGGTTCAATTTCTCGTCATAAAATGGAGTAAGACGATATCATCAGTAGCCTTCATGATTCAGAATCTCAAACTTACATTAAATTTATCTAAACGGTTTTTTTGTTTCTTTGTTGTAAAAGGATTTTAATCTAAAGATCACCCTACCAGGACTCGAAGAGGGTTCACAGAGCTTGAAGATCAGGTTACTTCCAGATACTCTTTTGACGCCATATGTGGGTTGAGTTTGTTGTTGGTTCTCTCCCTTACTCCGAGAGGTTTTTCTCCTGGTACTCCGGTTTTTCCCGCCCCTTAAAAACCAACACTTCCAAATTCTAATTCGATCTGGAACGCACGGACACGTTTCAACGAGTTCTTAAGAACTCCTAAGTGCTCCATGGGTAAACAAATTACGATTTACAATTTTCACCAGCATGTAAATTTTCCCTTAAAAAACGACTCCGAGACTGTCTAAAAAGGATGCGTTCCTTTGGGTTGATTAGGATCAGTGATCAGAGATCACTCGGATCACGCTACATCAAATGAACCGAAGAAACCTTTCCCAGTGTTGATTTGTCGGTTCCTTTGATGTGCTTTGGTTTGAGTGATCTGTGATCACTGATCCTGATCTGGCTTATCTCAATGGAACGCACCTTACAAGGCAACGTGGCTGTAGGGTTTTACTGTGTCGTGCACGCCCTCTTCTCAGTCCAATTTTTGACGCTCTTTAGCTTGTTTCTGTTTACTGAATCACGTTTTGTGCTGCAGGCCCACCAGAATCCCTTGCGGTCACACCAAATGACAGTGAAGTCACAATTGAAAACAACAGTGCCCTGCAGCTACAAGTGCAGGACAAAGCGGGAAACCTAACAGTTCAACCAAGGCTTAATGTTGTCTGCAAGGTAACTGTGCTAATGTTCACCCCGTTTTGATTTGACTAACTGTGGAGTAATTGCTCCTTATTCCTAACATTAGAACTTCAATTTTAAAATGCTGGTTCCACAACTTTGTTAAGGAGTCATGAGGCGTTGAGTATACTGTGTTCAAGCAAATTGACGATTGTTAGACGTTCACTGCAACTACATATTTTAAAATCCCTGATAGCTCTAAGCTTTGGAGAATACACAAAGAACCTCATACCTTGTTTCCAACATACGGTAAACTGTTCGTATTATTTTATTGTAGGCAAGCTAAATGTAATCTACAGTTACTGCTGTCTCGAGCTCCGTGAATATCAACTTGACCTTGCTATAGTTTTAGAACCAAAATTTGATCAGAAACTTCACAGATCTTCACATGCAGTGTCCTTTGTATGGAGAATAACAACTGGACAACAATTTTCCAAGGTCTATTCTCTCATCGATCACAGAAATGATGTCAAAATGTTCAAAACTCGAGTGGAGCCACGAGAGGCAGGCGAGCTGCAAGTTTTGAACTTCTGATGTCATTTCAATGGTCGATAATTGTAGCCACCATGAAAAATTGTCGATTGTAGAGCAGACGTTGGAGGCATTTTTATTTAGTTTTTTTTTTTAACGAAAGCTCAGAGGTACATTGATGGCGGCCGCCATCTTAAAAGCAATGTCCAAGATAGCGGCGATAGTACCATCGTTCGCACTTCAAAATACGCCTATTTTGCACGTTACAATCGGCGACAAAATTGTTAAGACAATGGGACAATCTAGGAGAACAAAACAATCCGTACCTCTCCTCTCCCCCCCCCCATCCCGTCCGTTCATAGTTAGGGTGTTTCGAACAGGTAGCTCGAACAGCGGCACAACGTTGCATGGAGGGGGTATGGGAGGGAAAGATTTATTCCCCCCTTTTAAGTTAGCAAGACGTCAGAGATGCCCTTTAGGGCAAAGTGTCTCAACTAATTTTGTGGCCGATTGTAGGGAAATCGCGCGAGAGAGAAAGAGCAACAAAATATATAAGGCCATGATCACTTCATTTCCGAGTCTCATCGAGCACAGCTCTCGACTAATCAGCGTGTGAAAAATCGCTTTGTTATTGTAAAACTTGAATTTGATAAGAAACAACTTGTTGTGTTGTAGCTGACAGGCACAGCAGGCTTACCAACTTGCATAGGAGACTGCAGTGCATCTGGGAAGGCCTCCCTAACAGGCGCTGATATCAGTCTGAAGCAGATCACCAAGGAAACCAAACTAAAGGCCAATATAGAGTTACAGGTTTGTCATTTGATTAGGGAAATGGTGATGGTCCCTTTTGGCTTTGGTACTAGAGACCTTTAGATTCAAGAACGAGGACGACTGCTTATTCTCAAAATACAGACTCCCCGGAAAGCTTCATTTTACCATTTTTCACTAGAAAATTTAGCACTGTTATCTTTAGTGAAGGAGGTTACGCGCTCTCCCGATCCCAAAATGATAAAACTTCCAACATTTGACAACTTGTTTTCGTCACCACGACATTCGCGCTAGAATTCGTAGTAGAGTGACGACGGCTACCACGTTTTCCCGCCAAAATGAGGCTGGTTCACGCGCAAGCCCTACTTTGTATTGAGAAAATCTCGTACTCGTCTTAGAATCTAAACCTCTCTACTATCACCCTGCGAGCAGGGCCTGCTTTTGTCCTTTTAAGTGAGGAGGAAAAAAAGGAGGTTCTGTCTGATTTGCATGATCCCAGTGAAGTCGCCGAAGCCAGAACATCTGGACCAGTCAATCTTGTTCTCTATCGTCAAACTGGTTTTCCAAGTGCGACCGACCGTTTATTGATGAACCGAAGGCCATACCTAAACCCACTGTACCGTGTGCACAGCTTTTAGACCTGGGTTCACAAAAGTTTATCAGCAACAATTGCCTCATGTACAACAACAAGCTTACTCGATTTGTGCGGAGTCTTTCTCAAATACGCCAAAATCGAGAAAGTTGAAGGAAGGCACTGTCAGCAGGGTGTGGTGCGTAGTCGTAAAGTTCTTGCTTTACATCTTTAAATTGTATCTGGGCTTGGCTGACCAACACCCCGAACCTTAGCATGTTTGTTTGTCGTTTTTATAAAACACACAACGGTAGCCCTGATTTAGTGACTGGTTATGATCTTTTAGCATCATAAAGAGGTTGCTTCAGTGGAGAAGACCATTATTGTGACACCCAGTAGTAAAGCAGCAGAGCTGGAAGTGTTTTACAAATTTCCTGATGCGAAACAGAAGAAGAAGCTGGACGATGGACAGGAGCTGCCTTGCACAGCAGGAAACGCACTTACTGGACTGAGTATGTGATAAACCACAAATCAGTGTACTTAGTTTGATAAGATTTTTTCGCCCTTGTTAGCCTTAAGTTGCGTAGGGAATTAGTATAGGTAATAGCATGATTTGTAGTGATATTTGGCATAAATACCACGAATGAAATTTGAGACTACTTTGAAATATCACGAGTGGTATTTATGACAAATATCACGTACAAATCTTCAGGCTTAGAAAAGAGAAAAAATGGGTTTGAAAAGAGGAAAGGCATTTAGGTGCACCAAAATGCCACTCCTTATCATAGAGGCATGACCACATCAGCTAAAAATTAGGAAGTTTATGCAACGATAAATAATAAGAAACAAGCAATCAATAGGTTTTGCCTTAACTGAACTCGATATTAACGACACGTCACACTTTTTGGTGCAAACGCAAAGGTATTTCCGGTCGTCGCTTCTCTCCACCCGAACAGGAAACACGTCTGCGTTCGCCCGCTATCCTTTGCAGAACTCTAACACGAAATTTCCCGCGAACTTAAATGGGGGCACGAACATATGAAGATACATTTTCCTCTCTTTATAACTTGGGAGTGGTCCCTTACAATGTGTCCTTAGGAACATTGGTCATGAGCAAGTTGCTATCACGATTAAGTTTGAAAGATCGAGTCTTCACTGTACTGGTGACGCCTTCGTAGTTACTTAAACTGTCCATTCGCCTCCTTAGAAACGAGAAGGGGATTTGAGCCCATACGTGTCCCGCAAATGTTTCTAGGATTGTTACTGGGAACACGACCGTCAGCTATTGGCCAATTTTTTTCCCTGTTGTCAGTAACAGTCCAGAAGTCTTTGCAAACGTCAACTTGGTCTAGTTTCCTTCTCAGTGTGTATCAGTCAATTTTCTTCTTTTGTTGGTTTAGTTCAATTTGCAGTCACATTTTATCTTCTGCCAGCTGTCAGTGTCACGACCTGGTTTCCTCCAAAGTTGGTTAAATGTAACCCAGCCTAGCCTTTTTCTCGTCATTAGGGACCTTACGAAACCACGACGACGACGGCAACGGGAACGTAAAAAAACAATAGGTTTAATGAGCAAAACAACAACTCTGCACGTGCATCACGCTTTTTTGTACATTTCTTTGCCTTTAATGCATAACTACGGCGTGAAATAACCAAATTTTAAGTTTACTTGGGAACGGGAACGGCAAGGCGATAAATTCTACCATCTCTGTCCGAACTTGAACGCGTTCCCCTATCTTCAGCTCCAGCCAAAATCCCCTTCTTTTAAGTAACAGGGCGAATTGGGATAATCGCGAAAAAGTTTGAAATGACGCGAAGTCTGTTTTTCAGCGACGTTTTCATGGAAGTCGCCGTTGTCGGATCATATCCAAGGACGGCGACGGTAGCGAAGACGTTGTTAAAGTTCTATCTCTTATTGCAAGGGCAAGTTAATATTGCAAATGTAACTGTAGCATCTTGCTGTCACCGACAGGTTTTAGAATTCTGGATGAAGGACAGAGAGAAGTAACAATAGACAACTCCCTAGCCAGCAGATTTAAGGTAGATCCAAGAGAGGTCTTAGTCATTCTAAATGGAAAGGATATAAGTAATTCGCTTGCTCCTATGTAAATATCCTTACGAAAGTCGTTGCGACAGTTAACTTAGCCCAGTTTCTAGAGTAGCGAATCAAATTTTATACCAATAGTACATTTTCAGGTTACCGAGCAAACCATCAGATCTTTATCAAAGCAAGGCTTGGTGCACAATCATCCATGCGAACATGAGTTTAATTAATTTGTGTGTGAATGAAAACTTATTTCCATAATGTATAGGTTTAGCCGGGGCTAAAGGCGAAGCTCCTGTTAATAAAAAACTTTTCAATAAAGAAATCCAGGTAGAGATCAGCCTGCAATCAGTTGAAAACTGGAAACTTGTCAGCGGTAAACTTAAATTAAAAAGAAGACGTAACCTCGATGGGTCGACACCTGAGCCCGTGATACGGTCAGGTGATACTGGTCAGCGGATACTCTACTTTGACAGCTGTCAACTGACCACAACATGGATGTGCAATATCAGGTTGCAGGCTCCCAAACTAGCTAGAAAGTGTAGCATTTCATATTGCTTTCCCTGTGGACGGGACGGGCGGGCTGGCGGGTCGTTGGCCGTACGGTCATGTGACAGCCACAATTTCTCGGATGGGTAGGTAACCAAATTTTCTTAGCTATGGGGCTCCGCTATGAAATGACCAATAACAGGAGTTTCTTTTATAAAGAGGCTGAAGGCAATCGGAAAAGGCCCATTGTAGAAAACGAGTAGCCACCCATAATGTGAGCACGGTCAAAGACAGAATATTTCAGTAAAGGAAATTGGACAACAAAATGCAATCCACTAGGTCAGCATGTCAACTCAACAATCAAGGCTCTTTAGGAAATAGGAATAACACACATCTTCACATAAGCAAACTTAGTGCGCTTTCCATCTGCCAGACCAGCCCACTGTCCAGCCAGAATAGTCTATTTTTAAATTCTGTGCACATCAGTGTTGGTTTTCAGTACTAAATACTGCGGCTGGCATTATAACTTTTACTTGTAAATATGATCATATAACTTCCGTTCTAGTTAGACTACATTGGCTCCCTGTTTCCTATCGTATAAGGTTTAAAGTGCTACTGCTGACTTACAAAGCGCTTAATGATTTATCTCCTGACTACATATCTGAGCTACTTAATAAGCCTAAATATACCGGCAATCTTAGATCTCAGTCTTAACATCTGCTTAGTGTTCCTAAATCCAGAACTGTTACCTATGGCAATAGAGCATTTTCTGTCTGCGCTCCTAAGCTATGGAATGAACTGCCTTTTCAGTTGCGCATGTCGTCAAATATACAAGCATTTAAATCAGGACTGAAGGCAATGCTTTTTAAAATGGCCTATCTTTAGATGGGCATTTGCTTTATTATTTTGCATACTATTATGTATTTTCTTTTGTTTTCTATTTTTTTGTAGTGTGTAAGTTGTAATCAGTAATTATTTTTTAATTATATATAATTGTAGAAATTAGAATGGTAGGATGAAATTGTAAAAACTATTTTATAGTTAGTATAAGGTTTAAAATTGTAAAGCGCTATGAATAATTAGTATTAATAGCGCTATATACATGAATTATTATTATTATTATTATTATTATTATTGAGACGAACGGTCTTGACGTTTGGTCGACTTTTGGTAAGCGCCGTTGGTGTGAATTAGCAGTTGTAAACTTTTATTGTTTATCAATGTGGTGACTTGTCTTCTTGTTTCTCCAGGTTAACTGGACTCCTAAAGTTGCCAAAGACATCATCAAGCAAGGGATTCTTCCTGATGTGAAGGTAATTTATAGGACTTCGTGAAAATAGGTTTGTAAGTGACGATTTAAGCTTCTATGGAGCAACAGTTGGTTAGTGCGCGGCCTTCAGTGCTCAAGGTCCCCGGTGACATCGCATCCTTGATCCAGCGTCTCTCCTTCCTGTGTAGCTTCAACTAGCTTTAAATACCCCTTCAATGAAGTGTGATGAAGAAAGAGGGGTAAAATGAGTGCATTGTCGACCTCAAGTTTATCAGTTGAGTTACTGTCATATCGACGTAAAATATGGTTGCTTTTCCTTTTCCATCTTAACCCATTCGCCCCTGAACCGCCCGTAACCGCCCGTGCGGATCCAGGTCCTTTCTACCCTTTGTGACGTCATCAGTTTTAACGGTCGAGGACAACTTTCTTCGCTAACTTGTGTAGAGTGAAGAGATCTTTCAAACCATACCAGAATGAGCACAATTCAGTCAAGGACACCGGAGAAAGAAGCAAAAAACCACGTGACATTGACCTGAAAATCTCCATGAAAATCTTGTTGCATTGCTCACCTACCTTTCCTTTCACCTAATCCTAAGATCCTAAAAGCTTTCCTAAAAACTCTTCCCACCAAAATGAAGCCTACTAAATGCCCAGCAAGAGAAAAAAAACGAGACAAGAAAAGCGAAAAAAGAAGGGAGGAGAGAAAGCGAAAAGTAGAAGTCAAGACTGCTGTGTCACTTTTAAACCCCAAAACTATAAAATTTTGCTTTGTGCGCATGCCCGAACTTCGCAAGCTGATATTTTGCCTCTGGATCAGAAGGCCGCGAAGTGTACGACCTGTAAACCGGTTTCTGGTAAGTTTTAGCTCTTTATAGCACGACAGTGACCAGAAAACCACTCGACTAGCTTCAAAACGCGTTTTTCGGCAAAATCTCCAGCAGCGAATGAGTTAAGCTTTTCAAGCTGCCTTTGTTGTTGAATGTTTTGGTCACTATTTGCTATAAATCAAAGTTTCAGTTTCCAAACAATGATCATTCCAAAAAGTATAGATGATAGCCATAGGTAAAGCGAACACATACATGTAACGTACGTTTTGCTGCATCAACTGAAAAAACATACAGTGCTCTTTCCAGGCTAAGTTTTTTGTTTTGAGGTGAAAGTATTGTCATTTGTGTGTTCTTTGAAGGCACCTCTTTCTTGTGATGAACCAAAATACTGCCAAGTTAGTATGACTGGTGGAGCAGGACTGGAGTTTTCCTTCACGTTAAGGTAACACCCATCACTATGAACGTTTTTGCAAAGTAAGACTTCTTGCCAGACTTAAGCGAGGGAGAAACAACATTGTATAAAAGTGACAGTACAGTGGACCTTCTTACAACGGACACTGAAGCCAGGGAGACGGACATAGCTTTAAGCCGCTTACCATGGCTGTTAGTTGCCTGTAACTTACCTCTTAGGCTACTAATCTCTCTTTTAATAACTCCCTTTGGGAGTGATTTGACTTAAGAAGAGGTTGGTTTCATGAACGTCAAGTCAGTTTATCCATGCATTGCCTTTTCAGTATCCTTTTCCCCTTTAAATGTGCTAATATCATTCTACGAATATAAAGTTTTGAACTGACGTTTCCAGCCGTTATTTTGAGCACTAGGCGAGTTGTCAGAGCCAATTAGAGAATCGGAGTTGGTCTTGCGAACAGTTAGGGAAGTTAAGCAACTAACTCGACAACGGCTATAACAACTCTTTTCACGTTTGTCGTTGCCATTGTGGTTGTCCCTTATAAGCTGGTTTAGAAAAAGAACAAAGCAATTTGTCTAATTTCGGTCACGTCCTGTGACAGACCCCATGCCGACGCTCCCAGCATCTTGAAGTGCTCATGCAATGAACCTCGCATGAGATTAGGAGAGCCTCTAGCATCAGATATTATTCTGTCAGCAACTGATAAACATGGCAACAAAACAGGCAAGGTGAGGAATTTCCCTTCCGAACATCTTTTCTTTTACAAAACCAATCTGCAACAATTGTTTCAGTAATTCGTTTTATTTTTTAATCAACAAATTTATTTGATTGTTTCCTCGTTTTCTGTGTTGTTTTGTAGTTTTCAGGTACAGTTTTTCTCTTTCATTCGTCAGTTTTTTAGTGATTGACTCCAATTTACTTCCATGTATTTTATAGTTTCTAGACCACGTATTGCCGGAGTTTTATGTTTCCTAAGGTGGACTGAACAAATTGCATACCTTTTCTTTTATTTGAATTTGTCAAAAAAAAAAAACTGTAACATGTTTGCCAGGCTTGTTGGCCATCACCCTCGTATCATGTTTTGTGCTTGATTGTCTTCTCACTTGCTATTTTGTTATGCTTCCTGCTACACTATTCATGTACAATCTTTTCTTTTTCATTAGTCGATTTCAAACCATTTTTTCCCTTCTTTTGTTCTCTGGATTCTTTTAGCTTCCCAACCACGTCTTGCCAGAGTTTCATGTTTCATCAGACGGGCTGAAAGAACGAGAAGTCCAGCTGGGATTTACGGCTGTAAGTACCGGCCGATTTTTTCTGACAACCAATTCTTTTGGTCATTCATTCTTGCAAGGAGTCTCCTTACTGACTGCGTGCTCAAGCTGTCGTACACACTGGAAGTCACCTAAACTGGTGGAAATGCTAATTTCGAGTTAAAAGGGCTTTGTCACGAAATTTTTCAAAATGCAAACAGTTTTGTTTTACTTTAGTAGTTTCCAAATTCATGAATTCTCGTCTCCACTCAAGGGACAGGTTCACGGTTAAGCGCATGCTCATTAATTAAATTACTGTATTTTTAAATTTATTATTAATTCTATCGGTTAATAATCCCACTCACATGTAGTATCTTAGCAAACTCAGAGTGTATTTCAAAGTAGAAGTGTATTTCAGAGTAACCTGAAGTGGGATGGAGAAGTACTAAAATCGCAGAAAAAAATTAGTGGATTTTGCCAACTCTACCAACGTTGAATTTATTGTTGACCCGAAGGTTTTATTCTATGGTTGATGAATCTACAGCTATTTGCACATAAGTTGATCAAGTAACTACCAGGGGAGTGTGCAGATTGGTTCTTTGACAACATTATGACATGATCATATTGCGTGCATAGATGATTCAGCATGTCCCGACAGAAAACAGCATTTTGATAAATGAGCATGTGCCGAACCGTGAACCTGTCCCTTTAATGCCATTCTGCCCCAGTTCTTCAAAAAGAAGGATAGCTGGAAACCAATTGCTTTATCCAGTAGAAAGAGATTTTTCCTTTGGACAGGGTTATCCACCCTTTGAACATCTGGAGCCAGGCTTGTAGTGAGAAAATCACGATAACTTATCTCTATAGTTAGCAATTGCTGTATGAGACTGAGTAGGAGGTCAAGAATCGAGGAGGATGTTATCCACCGAGGTTGAAGGCCACGCATCTTCCAAATTTGGTCAACGTCAGTTTGTTATGAAGAATTAGCCGGGGGCCTTGAGCCAATCAGAAATGGTGAAATATTTTAAGTGAATGATAACTGCATTGAAACCCCTTTTGCAGGGTTTATTCTACAGAGCGGCCTTGCGGGATTTCCGCAATTTGGAAAAAAATGCCGCATAAAATATACGTTGCCGCGTCAAACGAGGCGCAAAAAAATAGACCCAAGGATAAGTACTATTTTTTGAAATAAAGTATTCAAAAACATTACTGACAACAACACTGAATTGACGGCCGCTCTTTAAACTTACTTCGAACTTTTATAGCCTTTTACTTTCTCAAGTGCCTTTATCTTCTTCGTTTGAGTCATTACTTCACCAGACAAACATCCGGGATTCTGCAGTAATTCGAGCCCAGACTTTTTCAGTTGCCCAGAATGTTCCAAAATGGCGGCAACGCGTCAATAAAGGTTCGTTTTCCCATGGAACAGTCTGCACCAATAACTTCAAATACCTTTTGGGGACCCCCCCGCCCCCCCTTCTTGAAAAAAAGCCCCCTAAAATTACAGAAGGGGGCCCATTTGACCCTCATTGGCCAATTTTTAGAATCAACCCTGCTTCTGGTAGCATGACTCTGCCAAGGAATTGCGTTTGACGTTTTAGTTGCTGTATTTGTATCCTTTGCTTACAGCCCTGCTGTGTTGTGTTTTGTAGGATGGTAATATCGTAATCAAGAACACTCAATTTGAGGATGGCCCACTTGGACACAGAGAAGTCAGCATTAAATGGAAGGATCTTATATGTTATCAAAGATTAGAGGTGAGTATTTTAGTATTTTTATCATAGATTGCGTGTTTCAATATCTCTTGTAATTTTAAGGTTAAACTTCACGAGTGCAGAATCTAATGCAAATGAGCGAGAACAATAAAATTTTCCTTCTAGTAAAAACCAAAAGTTTACGGAATGTAGGCGACAACGATCGAAGGTCAAAACGCTTTTGCTCCAACGATGTGCTTTGCGCAAGTTCGGCACGTGACAGATGGTCAAAACACGCGTGATCAGTTTATGAGTGATAGAAGGGCCAAACGTGCGTAATGTGCATTCCATTCATTCTAAGTGGAAGTCCAAACGAATGCAAGCTACATATACATGCGACGCATGCGTAATAACTACCTGTAGATTAGGATTGCGTGCTCCTCTCATCGCCCGCAATTAGCGTTGATTTCGGCACATGTCAGTGAAGTTCGACGTTTAGAACTGGCCTGAGAGAAATCATCACTTGCCCTAATTAGACAAAGGCATGGATAACTTGTCGAAGAGGTTAATAAACTAACAAAATGATGTAATGAACAAGAAAGTTAAATTCTCCCAACTATTTTTATAAGGACTTGTAAAGTACAGTATAGAGTATTTATATGTGGATGTACTTGACTACTCATCTCCCTCCAGTGTGGCGCGGGTTCATCTGAGGCGGACGGTCATGTTATGTTTGTTGATGCTTCTCTCCCCCGTGGCTGATTCTTTACCGTGTTGCTCCTTCTCTCTCTTGCTTCAAGAGAGCACGGTAGTTTTCCTCTCGCCTCAAAATCCAACAATTGCAAATGGCAATTCGCCAGATGTGTACAAACTAACGAAAGCCTGATATTTTTAAATTTACGCGTAAATTGTACAAACGTTTTAGATTTAGAGGAAGTGCATTCATGTAGTGGTTATTCGTCTACAAACTTGATCGTATTAGACGGCAAAACAGTCGGGGTTTTTTTTCTCAAAATCGGTTTAGCGTAGCTTAAGAATCTCACACGCCCGAAGAGCGCAAAACTCACACGGTCTCTCCCCAGTCTTGCTCTCCGTTTTCAGCCTTGCACCAGACCTTTTGTTTGACTGCTTGCGCGTACTTGAATACGCAAAAATACGGACTGTTTTGCAGTCTATGATCGTACGGAAATTTGGAAATGTTGGTTTCCGCAGAGAAGGGAGATCGGAGTACCTGGGGAAAAACCTTTTTGAACAAGGAAAGAACCAACATCAAACTCAACCACTTATGGTCTCGCTTCTGGGACCAGCAACATAAGTGTAAGGCGGGTGGTCTCTTTCTTGCCTTCCACTTGCAGCTTACTTGGAAAAAGACCCAGATTTTTTCAAGCGCCAACGAAGCAAACCTATTTGTGAGGGCAAATTGTCATGAGTCAATTTGAGTTTTTGACCAGACCTAAATTGTTGGTACATTAATGTTTGGTTTTCAGGTTATTGCAGGCCCACCAGCGAAGCTCAAGATTCTAAAGTTTGATCATTCTGAGGTAGGTATGAAAAACGCGTGTCTTGGACCCAGTGTTTCAGTGTTCCATCTTCAAATTTTGAACACTGAGTTCAATCTATCAATGAGTAAGTCCCAAACCCATTGAAAGAGCGTCCTATTGACGCTTGGAGCTTGGAGCCCCACCTGACATTGGATTAAGAGGCATAAGCACATTTCCACCATGACTTCTTTGACTCTTCAACAACACTTTCATGCACAACAGTGTTGTGTATAAAGTCTTTTTCTCTCCTCAGCGAGTTAGGGCGTTTTCCATTTGTCAGAACTGACCGGTCAGCACATTCCCGTCGTAATGGAAGTTTTACTTTTTATGAAAGCTATCCAGCCAGATCAGTCAAATCCTAATAGTATACTTGAAGGAAATCGTTTTTCATCAAAAACTCTTGGAAAAAGCCTATTTCATTTTCAAAATGACAGGTCCAGCCATGGTCTGGCCGGCCAGCTCTGACTTTTGGAAAGCACACTAAGTTAGAGTGCTTGTTGAGATTGCCTCGACCTCTGACTTGCTGTAGTACGAAACAACATTGCTTGGAAAGCTTCCTATGCGTTATCAAGCCTGCTCTTGTACAAACTAGAGTTCATGTTGTGATTTGTTTCTAATTGTTTTACAGCCTCTTTCGGTGTTTAACGATACCAAGATGCCATTTCCCCTTACTGTTCAACTGTGCGACAAGCTTGAAAACCCTTCAGATGAGCCTAATGTTAAGGTGGTCCTTAATACGGACAGAGGAATTAAGGTGAGAATCTCAGTTTTTGTTATTCAATTAAATTTTGACCAATCCTTTAATGGTTTGGTCTCCTTTTAATAAATGCAGATTCAGTTTCACAACGGCCACTTTTTTAGTCCCAGCGGATAATCCGTACATTGACTCTTGTCTAAACCTCTCTACACCGGCCACCTCTCAACAACGATAACGGCCACTAAAGCGTGTTCCCAAATAAGGCGACAGCAACGAGATAGGTTAGATTAGCAAAACAACAACTTTGCACGTGCATCACGCTTTTTTGTACAGTTCTTAGCCGTCGTTGCACGACCACAACGTGAAAGTGCCTAATTTCACGTTTTGTCGAGGACGGGAACACAAGACAACAACTTTCCTTTTCTTTTCCTGAACTTCGATACAATCCTTCAGAATTCGACTCCAAAAAAAATTGCTCACATTTGACGAATTGAAGTGACGTTTTCATAGCCTTCGCTGTCGTTCTTGCTTAAGGTCATTCCCCTGAATTGCATTGCGCACCTGTACTGCGCATAGGATTGCAACACTAGTCACGCAATCTTTCAAGATGGCTACCGTCGGCGTCGCGCCGGCACCAAGTCGAGAGATGAAAAAGGTTTTTTTCTAAGTTCAAAAGAAAAGGGAAGACGAGAGAAGTTAAAAAATATTTGGACAAGGAAGTGTTGTAATGTGAAAGGTGATGGAGGCGTTAGCACAAAAAAGAAATGCATCGAAGACGGCAGCTGCAACTTTCGAGGCAGACGAGTAATCGAGTTAGAGTTAGACGTGCTGGCCAGAGCCCTGGATAGTGGTTGCAGAGCGTGTGGAAAAGCACTTCAGCTATCAAACTGCCATGATGAGACTATCTCTGGGTTGGGTAGTTTTTTGTATATTATGTGCAGCGATCCGGAATGTGGAGAGGTAAATGCGTGAACCACAAACATCGCATCGTGCCGCCGGTGCTGGTCGCGGCCGACCAATTTTTCATAAAAACACCAAACTTGCTACAGGTAGGTATATTTATTTGATTAGCAGCTTTTATCCGAACATTTTTCCGAGCTTCATCATAATTTAACAATCATAATACCGTGTAATAACTAACTTTTAAATGTACATGTACTGTGTTTATGCGCAGGAATGTTACACGCCGGTATGTAAACGCACTGCTCACGTCGATAAACCTTCCAGCCGTGGGACAAAACACTCTGAAGGCCAGAGAAAGAGAAGTTGGCGCAGCGATTGAGACTGTTGCAAGGAATTCATGTTTAGAAGGGTTACAGTTGGAGAAAGATTGTCGGAGGACCGTGAACACAGAGCAAGTTGTAAAAATCGGGGTATCGTACGACATGAGTACGCAGAAGAGGGGAAAGGGCCACAATAGTTTGACAGGTTAGTCCTATAATATACATAAAGCTATGAAATAATGGAGGCATTTTTGCTTTGCTTGCATGGCATCCATATCAGTAACAAATGTCTGTTTATCCATTTTAAAATACAATATTTAACAAATTCACAACGATTTTTTCTTTTGCTATAATAACGATAATAACAAGATAATGAAATAGCAGCTCTAGAAGTTAAAATCAATTATTATTTTTACCCTAGACGACAAAATTTCCATCCAACAGCAGTCAGGCAATTTAACATTTGATTTCCTTTAACAATAATATTATTATTAAAACCGAATATTGGAAGCAGGGTGCTTGTTCAAATCATCCTCAAAGACAGTGAGTGAGCTAAATAAAATACTAGCATTATTAATCGACAACAATCAGTCATTCATTTAATTTATAGAGGTATTGACTTTTTGACTAAAGTAAATAAAACGAGACTATTTTTTTTCCTAGGAGAAGGGTCTATGATTGGGCTATCTTCAGGCAAGGTGGTGGGCTAGCTACAGCGCGAGGACGAAGAGATGTGCAGTATGTGAGGCAGCTAAGAGAAATGGCAAGGAACCGAGGTCACATGACTGTCGGATGAACTGGACAGCTTCCACCAAGATCCTCACAGAGAAATTTAGCGGAGGGCAAGAATCACAATTAACAAGAGAATTCTTGAGAGCATTTCCAGTTGCTTTGCAGACAAGTAAAATGTAAATCCCTAATATGGGAATGTAAACAAGAAAACGATAAGTTATGATATTTATCTGTGCTTTTGCTGAATTAATTATACAGAGTGTGATGAGAAACTTAGCTAAATTTACCTGTATAAACATGTATATTCTTAGTTGACACGGAAAAAAGGTATCCGGAAGTCACCCAAATTCGGCATGCAGTATCTCCTGGTCTCTTGTACGGGTCACCAAAATTCCGAAAATAAGCCCCGGGGCTTGTATTTTTCAAAGGCCCTTTTTGAGGGGCTTATTTTAGGAGGGGCCTATATTCGGAGGGGCTTATGTACGGAGGGAAATTTGCGTTTCAAAATCGATTGGGCTAGCTTGTGGTGGGAAGGAAATTTACCATTTTTGCTTTGTTTTGCTTTGTATTCGAGGGCAAATTCCAAGTACAAGCCCCCCGGGGGGCTTATATTCAGAGGGGCGATTTAACACAGAGTTTTTGCATTACGATTTTGGGGGGCTTATATTTGGAGGGGCTTATACATGGAGGGGCTTATTTTCGAAATTTTACGGTATTTCATTAAGAAAGCCATGCAAGTATTATGTAACAGGCAAAATTTCTCGGAAATTATAATTAAAGTGTCATATTAAAGTGTCAGATTCAGTATTGTTTGATCTTTTTATTGTACTAAAGTAACTTTAATTTGGTTGCCATGGCAACCATTTTTCATCATTTTGTCCTCAATCGGGAGCCCAGATAAAGCATCCCTTTAACCTGTCACTTACCAACCAAAAATTAGATCTATACGAATAAGTACAGTTAAATTTACGATGTTTTTTTCCTGGAAAGAGAAATGGGCCTGCCCACCTGGGAACAGAAAATGATGGCATAGCTTCCAAGCGAATACCGGCACCCCCCTCTTTTTTTCGCTTGTTTGACTTTACAACCAATAGGCTGCCTACACAAAAAGAATGGACAATTTTCTATGTTCAGAAAAAAAGATATAAAGGAAAGTATAAAGCCAAAACCCATTTTTTCATTTAAATTATGGTAACCATGGTAACAAACTTAACGGAAGTGCTTCCTCGACGTATGCGTTTTCGTACCAAAAGCCTTTTGAAAGTGTTACTCTTGTCCAACTCTAAATGTGTATAACCTTATTTCGCACAATCAATAGTATTCTGAGTGTTATCAGGCCTAATTATTGATATAGTCCATGGAGCAAGGCAGCAAACCGGAAGTTTCGAAAATTGCCTCAAAGGGGGTATGTTTGAGCCCTCGCAGCTCGTAAACGAATACCGGCACCCCCTTTTTTATTTTGATTTTCAAGTCCCAGTATGATGAATAGTTAATAGACAAAATTTGAGAAAAAATCTATATTAAGTTCTATTTCAGGGGAATGACCTTAAGCTCCCTATTAGCTCTCGACAACGGCCAGTTTTTTCAGCAACCGATCATGAAAAAGTCAAGAATGGTCATACAGTTTGATCCTTATGGCGCGTTAGTGATTAATCGCGGCAATCGTATTTTGATTGTGATCCATTTATACTGCTGCAGGGAGTATAAATTGTCTACGATACTTGTCGCGAATGTTGTGAGCCCAGCTTGTTCTGTCAGGTTAACATTTTAATTCAAAGCAATATTCAAGTTTTTTGTGTATTTTATCTCTATGTATTATATATGATTGGATTACCATTATGGAATACAATAAGAATGAACTTAGTAGCGCAATAAACATGTTGTACTCCCTACCACCCCATAACGGCCACTTTCTTCTGTCCCCAAGGTGGCCCTTGTGAAGAGGTTCGACTGTATTATGTAATCTGCGACCTTTTCTTGCACCTACGAAGATCTGGTCGAATGAACTGTTTTTACTACCGTATTTTTTTAGCGTTCTATCGATGGTACGTTGTGCACCTGACTATGCAAATTTATATAAATCTGTACAAAATGATGTTTTTCTTGGTAAGAATCTAATTGTGGGCACTTTTATTATTTTATTTTTTTCAGTTGACTCCAGCACCCGCTCAGCAGAAGACGGACAGCAAGGGCCAAGCAACGTTTGGTCACCTACTGTGAGCGCAACCAAGTAGGTGGAATATGAACATTTCAGTCTTCTTGTGCCCCTGTTCCTGCCTCTTACTTGATAGTTCTTACCCCAGTCCTTAACGAACGTTACTGAGTCAAACAAAAGCTTTCTTTAATTTGTATACCATCTGCTAATCCTGCTACTCGACAATTTGAATTCCCTCTTAATGGACGCCTCTATTAGTGGGACACCTAGAGTTGGTCCCTACCGTTCTTCAGTCATTTTCCTTCGACTCTCAATAAGATGGACACATCTCTAAAAGTTGGTCTCTTTCGTTCTTCATTCGTTTCCTTTGATTCTGTATAAGACGGACACCTTAAAACGGACACCTAGAGTTTACTCCTGCCATTCCTCATTCGGACACCGCATTCGGACTACCATTCTTCATATTATTTCTTTGACTCTCTATAAGACGGGCACGCCCCTAAACCGGATACCTAGAGTCTGTCTCCTCCCTTCTTCAGTCATTTTCTTTCAGTTTGACTCTTTAAGACGGACACCTCCCCTAAAAAGAAATCGAGAGTCGGTCACTACCATTCTTCATTTATCTTCCTTGACTCTCCATAAGACGAACACTTCCCTTAAACAGACTCTAAATGCCGGCATACACTAGGTGCCGATCAAAAAATATCCCTCAGTCGACTTTAAGAGCCCCAACCTTGGCATTTCTTAGGAACAACCTCTTCTTCGGTCATAACTTTTAAGTGTGTAAAATAACTTGGGGTAACGTGTGTTTGGAAATCAGGGGAATGTATGGAATAAGAATCAAAGCTCTTCTTGGAAGAACTGCATTGGATGCGCCTACGATAAGCGTGAGGTAAGTTCTGTGAAGTAGATCAACACACATTTCACAATAACTCAGTGATTGGTCGAGATATCTGATTTATGAGAGTTTAGACCTCTCAAATGGCTCCAAATGTGTAAAACTTTAGTGGAACTGCGAACTGCACTCCAGTGGTTTCACTGCAGCGTATTAAAGATTTTCACGTTATCTCTGTGGTCTGTAAGAGTATGGACAATGGAAAATTGTTGTTTATTCGCCGAAATATTCAATATTTTGTATCAACAGCGATGTTGAACGTCGCATTTAAAGCAAAAGGAAACGGCAGAGACCATGACCAATTTTCGCGCTATAAATGGACTATTGAATTCGCTTTTGCCGTTTTTGGAGATAGCTAGTACATCTCGGGTCCGGTCGAGGTCGCAAGCTCATTAGGGAGCTTAAGCAACGACGACGGCGACATCAACGAGAACGGCAAAAAACAATAAGGTTTAGATTTGCAAAACAACAACCTTGCCCGTGCATCACCTTTTTTTTTTGTACATTTCTTTGCCGTCGTTGCACGAGTACGACGTGAAACTTACTAATTTTACGTGAAGACAAGACACCGATTTTCCTTTTTTTTTTCGTGAACTCAGACGCAGTCCTTTAGAATTCAACTCCTTAAAAAAATAGCCATCATTTGACAAATTAAAAGAGTTGGGATAATAGCAATGAAGTTTGAAACAGCGCGAATTCACTTTTTGGGTGACGTTTTCTCCATCGTTGCCGTCGTCGTTGCTTAAGCTCCCTAGTTACCGAACAGCGACTGATAATCGAGTCTAGACTACGAGTAGTCCCCATTTTTCCTCAGGGATAGTAGAGCGAGCGAAACGCGAGCGCGCGTGAAAATCACCCCACGCGAGAGAGGCGAGACGGGGCTACTGACGGGTTAAGACTGCATTGCAGGTCAAATACTTTGTCTAGTGACTCTGCATTTTAACCATTTAATCCCCAAGAGTGACCAAGATCCATTTTGTCTTAATAATATCAACACATAATCAAGAGAAACGGTTATGAGAATTTATATAATGATCAACTAAGGGAAAATGCTTTGATTTTTTCTCCACTTTCAGCAGCATCTGACTGATATTAGCTATAGGGAATTCTCATCCAAAACGGAAAGTGATTTGCAAGGACTTGTTCGATTAGCACCCTCTGGGATTTCAGACCTACAGGGTGGCAATTCTCCCAACTAAGTCTTAAGGCAAATGTATGGAGATCAGTCTGGAGAATTTGTGGGTGGATATCGAGGTTTAATACAATTGGCTATGTCTTTCTAAGCATTGCGCTCAGCATTGTGTGACCAAATTCCAGGTGTTTGGAGATCTATAGGATTTTACTTTAACCTGAATCTGAGTTCTACCATACAAATTCAACTTTAAAGCAGTTTAGCCACGTAAGGACATTGATATATTGAACACATTTACCTGAAAATTTGATTGACTCATTCCTTGGGTGGGTGTTAGCATAAGAGGTACAGGTTGGGGGATGTTTTGTCCCCCAAACAAACCTACTGTCCTGCGTTTCAGCTGTTTCAGCCCATGTCGTTGGAGAGGACGAGGCTGTAATGAAAGCAGCAAGTGCTAAGGACATAGTGTTGAAGATATGGCACTCTAAGGACGGTCCAGTATCAGACAAGCCGCCAGCCAGGGTATGTTATACTAGCCTGTTTTCTTTCACATCACATAGTAACTGGGTTTCACAATACATACACTGTAAGTGTCAAGATTCTTAGGCACTAACTAGCCGAGAGCCATTGTCCGGGGCTGTCACCAAGATTTCAAGTTGACGTTATATGCAATCAGTAGGCGGGAAATTGAACTTCAAGGAAATCGTTATGTCCTAGTTTCCTTTTGTTTCGTATGGGAAGTGCCGGATCCAGACCTTGAGATAGGGGGGGGGGGGCGGTGGGGGTGGTCATCCAGACCCTTAGATAAGAGGGGGGGCGGTCTCCCAAAAAGTTCGGGCCTCAGTTTGGTCCAAAAATATGGGAAGGGTGGGGGTTGGGGGGTGGTCGGGCCCCCGGGTCCCTCCCCTGGATCCACCACTGGCCGGGGATAATGTTTATAGTATCCGGAGAAAATCCCCTGCACTTTCCTCTTAGCATATCCACATCAGAAGGGATTGGTTACGATTCAGAAGTGGTAAAATGACTGGCTGATAACCTAAACTATTATCGTACTGAGGTCACAACGGTGTAGCATAATGCCGCTATTAATTGAAACCACCAAGGCTTAACATTTTACTTATATTGTAATTTTGTTAAGGCCACAACGTTGTACCCATCAAAGCGGAAGTTAACGGATAAAGATGGAGAATTCTACTTCAGGTAATAATAATAATAAGAATACGAATAAATATGATAATATAATATGTATATTGCGCATATACAATGGAATGCGCATTACAAACGGTGAAATAAAAATAAGTCGATTAAAAGCTATCTTAAAAAAGTACGTTTTGAGGGCTGTCTTAAAAGATGTAAGGCTCTGAATGTTTCTTATCTACGCCGGAAGACTGTTTCACAGTTTGGGAGCTGCCGACTGAAAGGCTCGGTCGCCAAGTCAGTTGGTAGACACAGTGCGTTGGCCGGTACCAACAAAGTCGCATTCTTGGACCTAAGGGTGCTTTCCATTTGTCAGAACTGACCGGCCAGACCATTCCCGTCGTAATGACAATTTCACTTTTAATCAAAAATATCCAGCTAGATATAGTTTGCACGAAGGAGATGGTTTTTCAGCAAAAACTCTTGGAAAAAGCTTATTGCTTTGTCAAAATGACTGGTCCGGCCATGGTCCAGCCGGTCGGTTCTGACTTTTGGAATGCGCCCTAAGATTATTTATATCTTGACTGGGCAGCGACCGCAATAATATCAACTGAAGTATGGTTGATTGAGTAGTTTTCAAAGGAAGCAATGCAATTTTTTTTCGTGAATTCTCTTATAACCATATATTAATAAACTGCACTCACTAGGGACCTCAAAGTACCAGATATGTCAGGTGGCTATTGTATGGTAGTGCAGTTTGGATCTGCAGGAGCAGCCACACTCTCTAGTAAACCGGTGAGAGCATTGTTTGTTTTACGTGGAGTCTTCATTACTAGTTACTTCTTGCACATACCCTTATTCTATTAGTAATAACATTACTTTGAAGAGAACTTGAATTTTTATTTGTAAATTTCTATTTGTTGTCTGCAACGTAAGGAAGAGCTAACTTGAGCACAACACACCAAATACCAATCTGGCATCAGCTTACGACAGTCGTTTCCGATTAGTACAGTAGCTCTTCCAGACCTCTATTTTGATTGGCCCTAATAATCAGTAGGTTCTTTTGTTTTAGAGCTAGGGGTATTGTTTGTGTTGAATCATCTGTTGTTTCGTTCTACAATCACAAACCATGTCTGAAAAGATACTGACCTTCTTCCCTTCCATTGCACCTTAAACCTGTTCACTTACGAAGAAGCACTTCCGTTTAGCGGCATATTTTACAGAAGATTCATTTCATTTTTGTACAAGTTAATCAGTTTTATTACCTGTAAAAGAATATGTGGAGGAGAGTTGTGTTTAGAAATGCATACTACCCAGCGTTCGAAGAGTTCGTTGGCCTCGTCAGCTAAATACCTTCCCAATTCTTAATGGTAGTGAGAGCCCACTATGTTCGTTAACATAGAGTTTCACGTACTCCCTCTTGCAGATCACATTCACAGCAAAGGCTGGTCTCCCTGTGAAGCTTGAACCGGAGACGATGCCTGCGACTCCTACTGTTTCCAACCCTCAAAGGACCAACAGCCGAACCCTGGTGAAGACACTCAAGTTACAACTTAAGGTACTAATATTTACTGTTTTTGGTTGTGTTCTCTCCTCATTGTAATGCAAAAATGGTCCCACATCTTCTGTTACCAGTTACCAGTTCTTTGCGACGTCGTGCGTATAATTGTAGGCCAGCGTTGGTGAGCATTAACTCTGTAGAGAAACTGGTTTGTGTAAACTTTGGGAAAAGAGTTGCAGAGTTGGTTGCCTGCAAAGATTTCGTCCGTAGTTTACTAGTCATGATTTCAGCAGCACTGCTACTTTGAAGATGAGTAGCAAATCGCTGAAAATGAGCAAAAGAAAAGAAAAAAATGAACAACAAAAAGATGAGTCCATTGACGGCGTCAGTGAAGCGTATCACGAAGGCGATGACGATTATGTCACCAAGAAGGATGTTTATAAAGTGATGAAAGTGCAAGAGTCGATGTCTTGTAATTTGTTTGAATCCATGTTAACCAGTGTTAACAACAGAAGTGATGGTGTGATCAAAGACCTGACAGAATTGAAATCAAGTATTCGTATCACCACAATCGTCTGTCTAGTAGCTTTCGCAACCTCTTTTTAAGTAATAGTCAGGTTCACCATTGTGAAACTCAACTAGCCTTTCAGCATAGACCTCATTTCTGTAGAACTAATATCAAGCAGTTCAGTATCCTTTATCGAGGACCAACAATCTGGAATTCGTTGCCAATTTCACTAACCAGCTCTTCTTCCATATTTCCATATAAGTTTTTTGTTGGTTTGTTTGTTTGTTTATGTTTTGGATTTAACATAACGAACGTAGAGAATTTTTCTCTTTTCTGATCTGAAACCAACTAATGTTGCAGCTCTCGTTAGTTGCTGATCTCTCAACAACGTTAAAAAACCCTCAGCATGCATAATTAAAGGTCCATTTCAATATTCAAGATTGCTTGATACACATTTGTTGAAGAACAGCTCAAACATTTGTTGATCAGCAAAGTGGCCTTAGGCAGCCTTCAGACAAGATTGCTCACTCTGCTGTTTGTTTTAGGACAAATTTGATAACCTGACTGGTGAGAATCTGAAAGGAAAGGTGGTTGTCAAGGTAACAACACCATCAGAAGGCATTGACGAGATCCCTGCTCTGACTGGAAATGTGTACTCCTTGGAGGTACCCCTGGTCAAGGGAGTGGCCACTGTACAGAACCTCCTTATTCAAGAGAACACTGCAGGCAAAGACGGACAGGAATACCTGCTGAACTTTCACACTCAGATTCCTCCTAATTCTTCCCCTCATCCTATTCCCGTGTTTACATTGGCATTCTTGTTTTACAATGGCAAGTACCCTTCGGTTTCATGTAGTGCTGACTTTCTTCTTCATGATTAAGGGCCTGTTTACATTGAGGCGGGGGACCCCGGGTAGGTGAGGTAACCTGCTTAGGTGGGGTAATCCGCCTGTCCATATAATCTCTCATTTTAATTTGATCACGTTTACATGATAAGTGGGGTGACCCGCCGCATGTTACCTCACCTATCTGGGATCTCCCACCTCCATGTAAACAGGCCTTAACTTAAAGGATATCCGATAATGTGCTTGTTCGTTGTGTGACTTTTTTTGTTTTAAAATAGCAAATACACTGCGGTTTTCTGTGGTGCTAATTTTCCCATCCCTTATAAATATTAACATAAAATAACAAGTGCCCGTTCTTTCTGCGCAGGCTTGTCACTAAGATTTCAAGTTACCGGGTAAATGCAACAAGTAGGCGGGAAATCAAACAGCTAGGGATTTCGTTTGGTTCTATTTTTCTTCTCTTTTCCAATGAAAGTAGCTGGGGCCACATTCATAGCAGCTGGGGAAATCCCCGGCCCCTGGCTCTTAGTGGCAGCCCAGCTGCGACCTGGTTTTGTTTACAGTGGCAGGTACACTTCGGTTTCCTGTAAAAAAAAAAAAATTAAATTCCTATTTCCCTCTTCTTGATTAACTTTAAAAAAAACTTTTTTTGTTTGTTCAACCTTTTGTTTTAGAATGGCAAGTACACTTCGGTTCTTATAAAGAAGTGTCTAATTTCCACTCATTGATTAACGTATCTGCTTATTCGTCGTTTGACCTCTCTAAATCACTTCCTTTTACTTGCTTTCCACCTTGTTAGGTATTTTGTTAACTAACACAACATATTTCATAAACAGTACTATACTTTTTTGCTTTTAGATGTGAGGAAACAGCAACAGATGGCTCAGCTGACAAAAGAAAGAGATCACTTATTTGAGACGATACGCACCTACCGGCTTCTTTTTGAAACTACGCGACAACTCATTAACGAGATGCAAGGTTGGTGGCTTATTTTTGGTTCTTTGCAGTCGACCACATTAACATTCGCCCACAGAGGGAGTGAGACGCAATAATTTTGTCTTATCCTTAAAGTCTCGAGAGTAACTAACATCAATTTTCTCCTAACAATATCCATGCACAATCAAAAGAAAAGGTTATGAGAAATAATAAAATGATCATCAAAATGAAAATGCTTTGATTTTTATCAAATTCTCTCAACTAATTCTGTAAGGAAATATATGGAGATCTGTAGAGAGAATTCTTATGTGGATATTGGGACTTAAAAGATTACTCATTAAGTCAATGTTCCTCCATAAAAAGATTCAAAAGCTGACGCATTAAGTGCTAGCCCTTCATCAGAGCGAATTGAAACTTGATAACACCAGCTTTTTTTAAAGATTTGAACAACCAATTTTATAATTGAACCATAACCTTTATTTTTGTACTTTACAGTGTCAGTGCATGAAGCTTCTTTACAAGAACAGAAGCTGAGAGGAGAACTCAGAAAACAAAACATCCCTGCAAGCAGCTTAGCATCGGTAAGAGGGTAATCCTGGTACAGGATCGAGCCACCCTAAGGGAGTAGTTAGAGTACCAAGCTCAAGTCCAGAGGTCGCTGTTTTCGGTTTAACCAGAGGTCCCCTCTTTTCCACAGAGGCCTAGCGGAGAGTAGAATACAGGGGAGAAAACGTACGTGGTGTATGCTGGGAAGGGGAAGAGAGGAAGCGAGGTTTCCGCCATTTTTCTTTCCTTCGTTCACACGACAGCACTTTCGAGTTATAAAAGAAGTTATGTTCTTGTCGTCGGAGCTTCTGTTAGGGAAATATGAGGTGCATATGTAGCCACACGGCACTGGCTGGTTTTGATTAAAGTTGGATCTGAGTTCAACTCCTTGGCCATGCCTGTTGGTGCCTCTGAAGCTTTTACGTTTACTTTCGTTTTCTTATTTAGACGAAGTGCTAGAAAGTTGTGGATGATGCCTCATTTTGTTACCGTGCATACGTCACACGTTTTGCATATTACCGGAAGGTCTCATTTTGTAAAAATCAATTCGCACCATAGATTAGTATTGTTAAATATCCGTTTCATTTGAATGGTCACATCATAGCTCTGGGAGTGAAAGAGTTAATCACTAGAGAGCTTTAGATTTGAGGAGGAGAACGAGTATGAGTATGAGATTTAACATAAAGTTTCAGAATCTAAGCCCTCTACTGCTTGTTTGTTCTTAGCCATCAGCTGTGACTACATTGATAGATGAAATGTCAAAAAGAGATCAGATCGCTATTACTCCTCGCCGACAGTGTCTACTTCACCCTGGACCCCGTGGAGACTCTGGTATTCTGGGAAAGGTTTGTTCAGTTTACTTTTCGATGAGTTCACACTATGCTTTAGTCTGACAATTTTTTTTTCCTTTTTCTAAAGCCATAGCAAAGAGTAATTTATAATAACCGTTATGCATGTTTACGTCAGACGAGTATATTTCACCACCCAGCCTCGTTTTGAAGTTGAAAAGTTGCCAAGTTGTGCATAAATGAATTCCCAGGGCAGAAAAGTTGAAAAGAATATTCACGCCCAAAGGGTGCAAATGCAAACAGTTTTGTTTACAAACGAGGTTTGCTGAAATTTGCTCGACTGACGTAATTATGCAACTTCAAATCTTAGTGACAGCCCTGACCTCGGTAATGAAGACACTTGGCTCTACCTCGTCGGTATACTTTTGTTGCGTGTTAGCGCTAACGCTGTTCTCTGTTCCCCCTGTAGGTAGCTCATTTAGCTCAAGTGGTAGATGACGACGTTGCGCGAGTACTGTCGTGGCACATGGCATCCGATATGGACTGTGTCGTTACTCTCACGACAGAAAAGGTTCGTCCTTAGACTTTCAAAAAAGTCCTTTTTCCGATTTAATATGGCGCGGGACGAAGGTCGACCTTTCGCGACTTCGTCGTACGCTTGGTCGCTTGCTAAGACACTCGTGCTGTCGACTTCTAGCAAGTCTAGTTCGTTCCCTAAACCTCGTGTTTTGCCTGCTGTGCTTTTCGCTCATCATAAATTCTCTCCCCTTTTGGGTAGCTAGTATGTACGTAAGTTATGCTGTTCCGCTCTATCCTATTCTACTGGACCTGTCGTTTTGTGCTCTGTAGGGTGTATTTTTTATTGCTGACAAGCGTTTGCGAGGTAGCAATACTATTGTTTGTGTAGCGAAAAAATTCAATTTTGTAGTATTCTTTGTGTAGCGGCAAATTCAATTTGTGTCGAATGTAAGATCACCCGCAAACACACTTGGTCATGACTATCTTAGAGGTCTTCTTATATGACGTAGTATATCCGCACAGCGCTCGATTGAATGTTCAAGTTCCTGACAAACGGACAATCTTGACTGTTTAAACTGTCGAATTAATAAAATCAATCGAGTTAAAGGCTTCCGTGTTACCTCAGGAATGAACCGTAACTTAAGTATTTGCCTTACTGGTCGAAAGCACACTGATTTCATGAGCGAATGTTTTACATCAACGGGCAAAGTCAACGACTAATATTTTGGCACAAAACTGTAAATTCCTCTGCTGCTTATTTCCTGGTAATAATTATTACTGTCTCACTTCCATGACCTCCACACAAGTCCTTTTGTAGCTCTCTAAAATAACCAGTAACATTTAACTAGTTTTTTGTCACTTTTTGAATAACACGGGTGACTGTTTATTTTCAGGCAAAACAAGTGTATCGCGACTCTAATGGCCAGCAACAAGTGCTACCCTTGGATTCTATCTTCAGACGTAGTTTACCAGAATGGAATAGGTACAGACCAAATTAACCCAGTTATTATAGACGCTGTGTCTCTCAGGAGTTTTCAAACCCAAACCTGCTTAACAATTTTACACCATAAATCCCCCATTAAGACCCCCCCCCCCCTCTCAAATGAGCCCCCTCTCACTAATAGGCCTCTCCTTTTCAGAGAAAGAAAGTTAATAAGCCCCCTTCTCTTTAAGCCTCCATTCCCTCCCCTCCGCTTATTATTCTTCATTATTTTAATGATAGACTGTATTAATCAGTCACGACAGTAAAACATGGTGTGGACTGATCCAGGACGGTTTATTTACCAACTAGAAGTTCGGAATCGTTATTGATTTTCGGCTGCATGACTCCAACGTCTTATACTGGAACTTTTCCTCTTTGTATTCTAGTTCTTTATGGTGAACTGATACCATCGTTTCTTCTAAATTAGATAACCCCCCTCTCTCTAACCCCTCCCCCACCTCAAATGGGCTTGAAATAAATAAGCCCCCCAAGGGGCTTTAATTGAGGGTTTACGGTAAGTTGGTTTTTTTAACCCAAAGAAAATTCAGGGAGTGCTCAAGTAGTGCCGATCAAGTTTATAAAATTTCCTGCCCGGGTTTATGAGTTACTCTACTACATTAAAACGTACTATACTATTATCTGCAGGTTTAACCTGGCTTACACTCTCATTCATTCGCGTTGTCAGTTGTGATGTCATATAATGGTGATCTATCTTTTGAATCTGTAGGCGAATTCATATAGAACCCTCTATTTCGGTAGGACCCTATGCGTGATTTTTCTTTCCTGAATTTGTGAAAATTAGACTATTAACCCCCAGTGCATTAGAAAAAGTTAGCAATGCTTGCAGACATGTCAGCAGGGGCCTGTGAATATGCTAGTGAGCACGCCTAAGAATTTTCCAGTGGCTTCAGAGTTTTAAGCCTGTAGCGTAGCTTAGCAATGAGTAGCCATTAATATTGACTGTTAATTTTAGAGCTCTTCCACATATACGAGGTCAGGGCAGTTACAATCCGTCTGGTAACCCTGTGTACGCAAGAGATATGTTGATGTTTCCAACAGAGGCGGAAAATTGCAAGCTAGGTAATACGAATGTGTATGCAAGAGTACTTATTGTAGGGCCTGTGCGACAATAGACCATTAGATAATCATTAGCCTGCTCTATGTTCTCTAGTTTAAAAACAACTGTTGGGCCAACGCTCGAGAGGCGCCGGCGGAATCTCATGCGCGAGTGGCAAGCAGATTGGCTCATTCGATAAGTTCTTGAATGGAGAACTTCTCTAAGGCCAAGGTAATTTGCTTGAAAGAAAGCAGTGCTGAGGGACGTTGAATAGAAATGAATTTTCTGTTTAGGAAGGTGAACGTTTCGCTTACCCGTTGTCAAAGAGATACCCATTGGTGGAGCTCCGTGATTAGTTGCAACAAGCTAGCGTAAACGGCAAGAATCAGTTACATGCTCCCCCCTCCCCCAAATTAGCCGGACGACAGTTTCTCCAAACAGGCAGCTAAACATTGGCTAGTATAGGGTACAAATACGTTAATCCCAGGAAACAGTCCCCCTTAATGCACAACATCCACTTCCCGTTTGTTGACATTTCCAGTGATTCCACGCTCAGAGGTAGAAATAACTTTGTCAAGATACATTGTTATGGGTTTAGGAACTACCACTCTTATGCTCCGTGAACATCTACCAATGCTTGTTGGGTATCAGAGGTCTTTTTATTTTCCTCGCGTGCGGCGGGGTGCTTCGATGTCGGTAACAGACCGAAGCCGCGAGTCACTTTCACCAGAAATTACACTAGAAACGTCTTTGCTGTCCGGGGTATACAAAGTTCTTCGTGACTGTCAAAAATTTTCCTCAAACTCAATAACAAATAAATGTATCGAGAAAACAGACAAATTCTATACCATGAATTGCGACACCTAAATCAAACACTCGAAAGAGTTTTTCATTTGGAATCCAAATAACCTTGACGTCACTATGCCTCATTTTTCAACTCACTTCTCGTTTTCTGCCCTAGGGGGTACTCCCTATAATGGCCTATACGGAGAGACTCCGCCCGAAAGGGGTACCTTTTTCAGACTTCAGGTATATGGAAGGGTTGGGATTTTACCAGTTGAATTATATGAAAGTGGTGGGAAATCTGTCCTTTGGGCCTGTGAAAGGGCTCAAAGGGCTGAGCAGATGAATTTCAGTGTTATGGCTTTATAAAGTCGGGAAAACGTTCTATTTTTGTGATTGATTCCTACTTAAAGGACAATGCATTTGCAGCAGTTAAAAA
Organism: Porites lobata; assembly: GCA_942486035.1. NCBI lineage: Eukaryota > Metazoa > Cnidaria > Anthozoa > Scleractinia > Poritidae > Porites > Porites lobata. The sequence goes on along the minus strand of CALNXK010000465.1, from coordinate 11,922 downwards.
GGGGTACCTTTTTCGTGAAAAATAGTATATAAAAGGGTAAGGGGTTGGACCTCGGGGCGTAGCCTCCCCGTGTAAAAATTTGTTGAGTACGCCCCCGGAATTTTCTGCATGTTTTTTGAAACTTTCCTCGGGTTTGATTCATTGCTTGTCTCATTGCAGTGTTCGGTATGTTACTGGGTGATACACTGATCCTAGATGACCTGGACTGTGCAAATAAATACAGGCAACAGGTGAGTACACTTGTTGATGATGCATTTCAAGGTGATGTTACATCGGACGATTCGCAGCAACGATTTTTAGCGCTAGACAGCGTTGCAACATTGTTGTGACATTGATTCAAATGGTTGCAACGTTGTTCCAACATTGCCGGCAATGCTGTGCCACGGCTGGCTATTTCATGTTGTTAATATTGCCAATTAAGCTTCCTTGTGCGCAATGAAACTAAACGTAAGGGGAAAAATTTTCTTGTAAACGACAAAATCACAGCTTCTCGTCAAATAAATGTCTCTCAAGCATTATATGAAACGTTAAATACGAGCAAAATGAACTTTGGAAACTGTAAGGCTAACAAGTTTTCAAAACTCGGCAATTGCAATCCGTTTTAGTCTTCCTCAGCTGAGTTTGTCCGCCCCTGCCTCTTTTTGTATTTGCTGTGCTATTAATGCTTTGTTTAAATGTTTTGAGCGGTTACGGTATTTTTATGTTTCACTCAATTTGGTGGCGGTTTCTACTGTTAGAATTTTGTTACGTAATTCTTGACTCAGCTCCTTTAACATGAATGTACTAGTGAAGACATGACATTTTTAAATTTGCGGGATTGTTATGCCCTATTCAAAACGGGACCGTCGTTTTACGTACTTATCCTAGCCACAGGGCGTATGGCCTTAAGCTGCACAATGGCTCGGTCATTTTAAGGCCCCGAGAATTAGGCTTGGAGAGAATTGAATCCACACCAGGCTCCAGTTTTTCAAAATGTGGATACTGTCCAGTGGATAACTCGATTGGTTTCCCTTATACCTATTCGCTAGACAGAGATTTATCCCGTAGATAGCGCTGTCCAACGTTTGAGCGACGATGGGGCGGGTTTTTCGAGCCTTTAAGCTAATTGCAAAATTACAGACATAGCTGTGGCTTTGAGATAAAGCCACTAACAGACGACTGCAATGCAATAAAGAAAACTATTGATTTACGCCTGACTATAGTGAACTTAACCAAGGACGTTTTAGAGCGACACGCACCAACCAGAAGTGGCTGTTTTGCATCATTGGTCAGCAGTTTTTTCCCAAATTAAATTTCTGGCAATTCGTCTCAGTAAGAGTAAAGATACCGTATTTATTCGATTAACCTGCCCTGGGCGCTTATTAAATTTTCACCATTTTCAGCAAGTCAAGTATGTTTATTTTGCAACAAACAATAAATGGTAATAACAAAACGCGAAGATGTAACAAAGTAAGGTCTCTGTAAAATGCTCTGAAGAAAACTTCGTCTTCGGGGAAGTCTCTTATTAGTACTTATTCAATTTCAATTTCAATCTCATTGTCACTCAAGTCAATAAGTGAATTCTCTGGTGCTGCCTCCTCGATGTCCGACATCGGGGAGTGGAGTGGGGGTGAGCGCTTATTCGAGGTGGGCGCTAATTTGAGGTTGGGCGCTTATTCGAATAAATACGGACTTAACAAGGCACTTTTGTTAGCGTCAAGGTAATGAGAAAAGGCTTCACTTCCGGTTGACGTGTTACGTCCAGAAATGTCTTTGCTTAAACTCCCTTGTGTATTGTTATGATGTAGGTTGTAAAGCACACTCATTGTCCTACGATTCTTACAAGAGGAGGAGATCGCATCAGAAGTAACGGTAAGTTATTTAGCCCATTAACCTTTAAGTGACTAGTGTTTAAGATTTCTCCTTATTCTTACACTGTTCAGTCAAACATAAATATCGATAACATGCTGAGCTGGCAGGTCGCGCAATATCACGTGATCATGGAATGACGCAATGGTGAGGTAGAATTTCTCCTTATTCTTACACTGTTCAGTCAAACATAAATACCGTGAGAAAAAGCACATGATTAGCAAGTGAAAAAGGTCTTGATTACGCAGGATATGCGTGGAGAACGTTGTGGAGAATGTTTGTATTAATTTTAGGGTTTAAAGGGTCGCACCAATCCCCGTGATACTGTTTCTTCTAGTGAGAATTTTAATCTCCATAGTTTTGCTCTCTTGCAAAGGTAAATTCGGCGGACTGCAGAACAAAGCTCCTCCTCTTGAGAGAATGCGCGGCGCAGTGTTCGCTGCGCCTCTTCCGCTGACATTCCATTCACTGACAACGCAGATCGGTGAGTGACAAATAAAGCTCTTCTCATTTTTCACCGCCAATGTATAACTCCAACATTGCTGCTAATGTTTTTCTTTATTCATTATGTTGTCAGAACAACTACAAGCTTTTAAACAAGCCGTTATCAAACACACACAAGCCAAGGAAGAACTTTCGGTAAGCTTAAAGAAGCGCATCGCATTGGTTTTTTTTTCCTTTCGTACACAAATCCACCCTGCTGTCAGTGTTCTTTTCTTAGCAGCGGATGAGAAGGACAAGTTCAGCCTGAATCGCGTCGAGTCTTGTTTTAACCCTTTAAGTCCCAAAAGTGACCAACGTCATTTTTCTCCTAACAATATCCGTATATTGTCATAAGATGAGGTTATGAGAATTAATAAAATGATCGCCAAAGAAAAATGCCATGATCATTTATTGAATTCTCTCAACTTATTCTTAAAGGAAATGTATGGAGATCACTTTGGAGAATTTGTATGTGTATATTAATTGGGGCTTAGAGGGTTAAGGCCGCTTTCCTTCTTATCGTATAGGTGAGCGCGACCCCATAACTTAAAGATTTGAATCCGCTTTCACTACTTTTCTGTTCAGCTCGCCAGTTTATTTTCAAAACAAATCGTTGGTAACGGTTAGCTGATTTACGAATTTGATCTTGGAGCATTTGAAGGGAACACTTTCTCTATCTCCTTTCTCTAACAGCTGCAGCTACAGCACGGACAAACGGAGGAGATGAAAATTAAACACCGAGAATGCAGAGAGGCTGAAACCCAGTTACGCATGATTGAGGAGCGTTTGGGCATGACTCCGACCCAGTACAATATGCCTCCCAGTCCGGCCACTATGCTGCTGACAGAAATCAACACTCCACCTACAAGAACAGCTACCTCGCGTCGCTCCAGCGCACGAGCTGCGGCTGCGGCTACCGCTTCTCCGACCTTATCGACTCCGGTCGTGAATGGTTCGAGCAACGCATCGGGAAACACAACTTCTCCGCGAACCAGGCGAGGTGCTGCGATCTCCCCTGAAGATGTAAGAACCAGTAAACGAACGCGCCGATGAACAGAATGCAATTTAAAATAGTTATGCTGTAGGTTGACACTACTTTAAACATGCCGCAGTGGATTTACAGTCAAAACCTTAAAGAACTTGTAAACATGATTTTGTGGTACCGATTATTTCTTAAACGAGGAAAGCCCGCCATGGAAGATGCTTCGCTATATTGTGCCATGCTTTAAAACTTGGTCTTCGTGGTCATTTAATTTTACGGCTTTCCTTGTAAACGATCTACTGACTGAAAAACTGTACCTCTGAAGACTGAGGAGATTCCACTTCTTTACAGATTATAACAATTTTTCACTTTGCTACTGTATCTATTTTTCACACCCTCCTTCTAGAAGTTTATCATTATACGTGCTTTTAAAATTTACTTTGAGAACTTAGCGTAAAATTGATATTGTGCTCTGATTCTCTTTCATGCCGGATTATCTCCCGAAACTAAACCAAAAGTGGAGCCGACGTTTTTCAAGTTTACTCCATCTTCTTCAGTCTTGACTATACACGTCTTATCTGAAGTTGAAGACGATACTTGATGTCTTTTTTTTTTTTTTTAATCTCTTGGTTGTAGCTACAAATTGCCTCACATTGCGCTTTTATATCAGAGACCTTAAGATCGAAGTTTTTCGGCATTTCCCGCTAACCGCGAACGTCAAGAATTCACGTGACCAGTGCCCTGCCGTCAGAATTTGGGTTTGAGGTTCACATTTGTACAGCATGAGCACGCTCTAGAGGTAAGTGATTTACTGCAAGGACTTTTGCACCCCAAGACATCCCAATCCCGCGTTTGAGAGGAAATACTACTTTTTGGAACTCTTTCGCTTATTAATCATCCAATTCGTTTTCATAGGAACGTATTTTTGAAGACAATTTCTGAGCAAAAATATTTTGCCGTTTGCAGTAAGATGGCCAAACCTCGATCTTAAGGTCTCTATTCTTCATTTCAATTTGACTGAAATTCAGTTCAGTAGTCTTACTTAACCTTACTACATCCTACACGCCACTAATTTATCTTCCTGTTAAAAGGAATTACGGTATTAAAAGGTACTTTTTACCTCAAAGTACAGTACGAGATTAGTGGCAAATGAATGTTGAGAAATTGTCCGTTTTGTGTTAAAGCGTGGAACTCGTTCGGTGCGGTGTTGAATAACAATTGCCGTTTTCAAACTGGAGACGGATTATCCGTGTAGATGTGAAAACGAGACGATAAACGTATTCACACTAGAGACGGATTATCCGTTTGAGACGAATTATCCGTTGGATAATTCGCGTCAGATAGCCAGTAATACGTCGTAATTTGAAAATGGAACGGTCTTAATTTTGCATGAACAATCCGCCTGACTTTATCCATCTGTTTTTCCGTCAATTTTGACGGATTTTGAAGATGGATTATCCGTCTCAGACGAATAATCCATCTCAAGTGTAAAAAAGGCCGTTGTTCAATTTGGACGGATAATTCGTCTGACTTTATCCGCCTTTTTAGACGGATTATTCGTCTCGAATTCACACTAGACGGAAAAAGTCATCCCATTTTTTCTGCCCACTCTCGTCCCCAGTGTCTTCTCGCTTTTCAAAAGGCACTGGGACGAGGTTGTTTTTTTCCTGAAAAGCCTGGCACTAGAAAGGGTGCGTTGCATCATAGGATTCGTGGAACAAAAAGTTTAAAGCACTCACCCCCCGCGAGGTACTCTGGGAATTCTTGGTGGGGGTGTGCCGCCCCGTTCTCCAAATCCTAACCCTATATCAGACCTAAAACTGTGATTTTTTTTTCAGATCTGACCTCTAAAATGCATACCTGTTTTCAGACCTGGCCTCAAGAAATCTTACTAAAAAAACGATTTCTTAAAATCCATTTCTTGCAATTCTTTCTTACTCATTTGGAATTAAAACCATAAATACGTTCAGTACCGTAAAATTCCGAAAATAAGCCCTTCCATATATAAGCCCCCCAAACTCGTAACGCAAAAACCCCTCCGTTAAATCGCCTCTCCAAATATAAGCCACCCGGGGCTTGTACTTGGAAAATTGCCCTCAAATACAGAGTAAAACACAGGAAAAAAAGGTAAATTTACTTCCAACTATAAGGCTAACCCAATCGATTTCGCGAAACGCAAATTTCCCTCCGTAGATAAGCCCCTCCAAAAATAAGCCCCCAAAAAAGGGTCTTTGTAAAATATAAGCCTCCGGGCTTATTTTCGGAATTTTACGGTATGATTAGGCGTATGTGTGACCTTAGGATTGTGCCCTGTTCACGTTGTGAGCTTCGACCGTGCTCGTGATATTATAGTGCGCCCTCACTCGACTGTTTATTAACCAAACACGAATGGCAAGTAACAACAGGATATTGTGTTCTCTTCAATTTTTTCTGACGTGGAATTTAAAAAGGACAAGTAACAGGTATGTAGAGAAATGTACGTAATCACCTTTCATTTTTCGGTGAAGTTAAAAATTTTGCTCTACTGTCAGCGTTTTAGAACTGAAGCATGTGTTCCTTCTTCATCTTTATCATTCTTCTGACATTTATTTGGTTTCAGTTGTTTGAATCTACTATTTAATGGTAAAGCTTCCTTATTTATTGCAGCAGTTCTTAGTGACTAGGTCTAATCATAGCAAACAACCTCTAATTTCTCAGAGTATCACTGCTTATCATGGAAAGGTCATGAGATAATTTAGAGAGTATATTCGATCATCCCTAAACAAAACCGTCATCGTTTTGTTAAGAGCCACATGCAATATCGACAACCGGGTGGAAATATACATTATCAGGGAAAGAAACGTAAAGAATATCACCTTTCAAAGTAGATTTGTTTTTAACGTTTTTCTCCAGCTGCTAATAAGTAACTGGTTAAAGCTAATTTCTTGGGGATTTTAGCTACTGTAGGGGTAGAACATATATAGAGGTGCCCGTTTGATTTATCCCTCCCTCTCCGCTACTATCTACCAAACAATGAACTTGGACATCAGCAACTGGTTTTTTTTTTTTTTTATCGCACAGAAAATAAGTGCTCTAGACAAAATGCTCCAAGTGACGGACGCATTTGATGATGGTATGGCATATAAGATTTGTTAACGGTATCAAGAGGCAACAATTCAGCCTCACTACCATCTGTCCATGATTGCTTTCCCTCCCCCTCCCCGGATCACTAAATGGGTACATGATTTTTATCACTAGCTTAAAATGAGAAGTCGATGCAATCGATTTGTTGTCCTTTACCCATTCTCGTCCCCAGAGCATCCTCGGAGACCCAGGGGCAGATAGTGGGGCGAGGAAAGTCTAAACGGGCGGAAAAAATAAGGCACGAAGAAAAGTAAAGAACGGCGAGAAGAGCCCCTGGGACAATGTCTTACCAGACCAGTTCCAAACGGTCGCCGCCGTTCTGGCTTCTGATTGGTGCCAGAAAATTTGTGTTTTTCCGAAAAGGCGTCTGCTCTCGCAGGCTTATGGCGAACGGGCCCTTTTCGAATTATCAAAGTCCTTTTCTGAGGGGAATTAAAACGAAATAAATGGACTATTCATCTCCGAATCTCAATTTCCATTTCCAAGCAACCTCGTTCCCGTGGTTCTCCTATTCGTCCTCCGAAGCAAGATCAGCTAGAGAGACGGGGAACGAGTAGTGGAGAACCCTGAAACGAAGTTGGGAGCCAACTCGTAAATTCAAAACAGGTCTATTGAAAGTATCCTTTGCTATTAGACTGCGTGACTGTTCATATCGGTCTTGTGACACTCAGTTGTCGTGCATTTCTTCAACGAGTTCTTTTCTCCTTTTAATTATTTCAATCATCAGATCCTTTTGGTAGTACCGTAAAATTTCGAAAACAAGCCTCGGGGCTTATATTTTTTCAAAGGCCCTTTTGAGGGGCTTATTTTTGGAGGAGCTTATATTCGAGGGGCTTAAATACGAAGGGGAGTTCTCGTTTCAAAATCGGCTAGGCTTATACTTGGAGGGAAATTTGCGTCTCAAAATCGGTTGGGCTAACTTATGGTAGGAAGGAAAATTTATGTCAGTAATTTGCAGAAAGGTTCTACTGAAACTCGCCTTTGAGGACATAGACCTTTGTAAAAACGCAGCCATGGAAGCACTTTGTCTACATGGACCAAGGAAATCCAAGCCAAGAGTGAAGAGTGAACTACGCAAACAGCAATTTCTGACTACAATCATTTGGCACACAACAATAACAACAACAACAACAACAACACTTTATTTCACCCCATAATATACAAGAAATAAAAATGTATAACAATAGTACAGAGTTCTTAGGCAAATACAAACATTTATGTGTTACTGTACAGTTATTGCCTTGTTTTATTTTGAATTTGAGGGCAATTTCCGAGTACAAGCCCCCGGGGCCTTATATTTGGAGGGTCGATTTAACTGAGGGATTTTTCCGTTACGAGTTTAGGGGACCAGTTTATCGTTTATCTCGCGATATTCTTTACTTAGTTATTCATTTACGACGTTTTATATTTGGAGGGGCCTATACATGGAGGGGCTTATTTTCGAAATTTTACGGTATTTAATTTGTGCAACCAGTTAAGAATATTACAAACATTTACAGAGAAGGATACAAACAATCTGAACAATTCGTCAAGAATAAAATAATAATACTAATAATATTTAATACTTATATTGCGCTTTTTCTATAAAAATACTCAAAAGGGTATTACAATATTATTAATAACTAAATTAAAAACCAGTACAATTACCCGGTAAAATTACAATATTAAAAAAAATAAATAATAAATAAATAAATAAAAATAAAAAAAAAAATAAAAAATAAATAAATAAATAAAACAAATAATCTAACTAAAAGCCTTATGTTTTAACAGAGCGTTTAAAAGAGTCGATTGATGTTTCCTGTCTTATTGGCAGAGGAAGACTGTTCCATAAAAAAAAAACGGTGAAAGTAGTGAAAATTTGGCCTAGATCGTGCACAGAAAAGGCCTCTTTTAGGATGAGAAAAAAAAAATCCGTCTACTTGGAGGATAGGGCACAACTAGCATATCCAATCACCGTACAGATAAGAATTCGAAAGTATTATCAGCTAATTATTACCCCCAAGAGAGCAGCGGTCAGGGGCACCCAACGACTATTTCCTCCTAAATACATTGAAAACACTTTTTTTAGGCTATTCAGGGTAATTTCAGATCTCTAGAAATACATTCTAAGCAGCGTATAAGATTTATATCTGTTCGGTCATCCTAGGGGAACTTGAGTCTTTTCAAAATCACAAGGGCTTCAGAATTTCCCCGATAATTTTAGATCTAATTTAATTAACCTTTTAATTTACGAAAGTGAGCATTTTTCTGTTTTCCTCTCCCCATTACATTTTGGAATAAGAAAATCTTAGGTTTCTTTTTCACGAAAATAGCCTAACGTGGGGGAGTGTAATTTTAGCCGTCCTCAAGTAATGAAAAATTCTAGGCCATGCTTCCTTTTCCGAACAGATATTTTACAGAAAACAGTCGCTAGATGCTTCTGAGAGGTTTTGCTGTTCTATTTATAATTAGCTACCCTGCGAGTGGAGGTTCCTCCGTTGCACGGCTTGAACCTCAGCTTGCAGGGTAGCTAATTATAAACAGAACACTCAAAGATCTTACTCAGTCCTACTTTTTTTGTCAACAATATAATATTGAATTGAATTGTACTACATTTTTTCTCAGCCAAAAGACATGAAGTTCTTATTGGCCATGTCCTTGGTGTCTATTAGCCTCGTTCTGGTTTCCGCTCGCCTCATTCGTCGCAGAAACGATTGAAAAACTGGTTGAGTTCAAGGTCGCCGTTCCTTTTTTGCTGAAGTCGTGGCAGCAGGGATGTAGCCCATTGGGTCAATCGTGCGATTCGTTAATGGATTGCTGTTCTCTCTACTGCCTTTTTGGGAAATGTTCAGAGCCTTTCGCTGGTGCCTTCAGGAAGTAGTCTAATACTGACGTAACATAAAGACTTACTGATCTACTTGTAGACTGTCCTTGACTTCAAAACTTCGAAAAAAATACTGTTATTGTTAACTGTCTAAGTTTAATTAGCGATGACAGTATTCCGCGCGCATTTATCTTGACTCAGATTCATAAAAATTGGAATTCGAGAGTTACCTTTGTTTGCCGTTGATAACTATACTGCCACGTATATGGCAAGACTATAAAAGGATATAGTTGTATTTTATTCTTTCATCAAAAAACGGTGATAATCTATATGTTGTGTAGCATAAAATCAAAAAAGGTTACACGACTCTGACAATTTCTTCCATTCTGTGTCAGATTTCATGATTAAAAACCTTCAGTAATACATGTCTTCAAATAGGATGTCTGCTTGTGGGTTTTCCTTAATCTAGAAATTTTTACATTTCAATATGGATGGCTTTTTTCCCACTAAGTCCTTATCTTTATCCCGGCTATAAACTTAGCGAGCAGGCTCCAACCTTCTTCCTCTGATCCTAGAAATTTACTCAAACCTATCTAGAGGATATCAGCTAAAAATTATCAGGTAAGAATTTCTGTTTTAGAAACCTTGAAGTGGACGGCAAAGTGATTGATGATCCTAGTGAACTTCTTGAGCAATTTAACACTCCTTTCTCAAAAATCGCCGATAAACTTAGAGAAAACCAGATTTAAATAATGACTTGCCCAGATTGACTAATTTTGTCAACTCCAGAAAAGATCATGATGTTGTTTTCACTCTTCGGGATATTTACTGTTTGTCAAGTTCTTGGTATTCTGAAGAGAGTTAGTCCCAATAAATCTGCTGTTATTGACGGATTAATGCACGTTGACTTCGTTTGGCTGCACCAGTTATCGCGCTGAGTATTAAAAGGATGTTGAACTACTCATTCTCAATTGAACTTTTCCTCAACGTTGGAAACCCGCCAAAATTACCCTTTGTTCAAAAAGGAGATGCAAGCAACCCACCTTTTACAGTCATATATTTAAAAATTATTGAACGTTACGTCGACGATTCTTTTGTATGACTTTTTTTTTGAGTGAACGACTTTTTGATTTACTACCTCGTCCCAGCGCTTTTCCTCAGAAATAAATGGGAGGTTGCTTGATTTATTTAGACAGTCTAGTTTTTCGTAAGCAATTCATGGTTCTGAGACTGCGCTGTTTAAAAAATGAAAGTTGATGAGCTATTACTAAATTTGGACAACAACAGAGTGGGTGGAGTACTACTTGTTGACTACTGTAAAGCGTTCGACATGGTCGACCACAATTTATTATTGCTGAAATTAGAGGCTTAGTGTTTTACCAACAGAGCATATAATTGGTGTCAGTCTCATCTCTCTGTAGACGCCAGCTGGTCTGCATTGATGGCAAGGAATCGTCTTTTGGCGATGGCCAAACCATGGAGTACCACAAAGATCTATTTTGGGTCCTCTTTTCAACATCTTATTTATCAAGGATTTGCCTCTATATTACAGCTCAGGAAGAGGTTCCATCACCCCAACCCTCCGCCGCCTCCCACCTTGAACCACAGTGGGGTATGACTTTGTGCACGCCGAGGGTTCATTGAGCGTTTAGTTCATAATTTTGTAGCCTTACGTTTACGTTGATTTGCCTGCGTATTGGTAGACTTTGAGCTACTATCACGCTCATGATAAGGTCGCGCTTCTTATCTGGTCTCAAGGTTTCATCCCTCCACGCGTAAAGTAAACAAAAAAACCAAACAGAAGCATTATTTCTTTACCTTTGAGTTCCTAAGTCTTAGTTATTTCGTTTCTTTTTGTTTTTGTTTTATTCTTCTGATAGTTTTTGTTTTCAATTGTTTTAAAGTGGTTCATTCGTTTCTTATATTCTCTTTTAGCTTTGTCGGAACGAATTGATGTACAGTACATGTAGGCCACGTGCGTCTACTATTGATCGAAGAAACTTCTGTAAAGCTCTGAGACACAATAATTCAGAGTTTGATAGGCCCATAACCCAAGCGAGCAACTTCCATTTGCTCGTGCCGCAACGTTTTCACGGGCCAGTTTATTTTAGAACGGTTTGGGCGAATTTTGACTATCTTTTTCATTTCACGAACCAGTCCTTCAAAACCTACCGACCTAAAAATGATATTTTTACCTTTAATGACGTTTAGTTTTTTTCTTTTGATATCTTATACTTCGAATGCGCTCATAGTCATGGTAGAGATTCTCTTTTCGCTGGAAAAAAGTGCCTAAAATGTCTCTAAAATAAACTGGTTCGTAAAGAAAGCCGTGACATAGGCCTGGTATGGGAGTACTAGATATGTGCTGTGTATCGGGCGGTCAACTGATGAAACATCAACACTAAAACACACAGTCACACAGCGTTGAGACTGAAATGTTAATAGTACCTTTGAAGCTGAAAGTGACTCAAACAAGGTATGAGATATATGGCGTACAAATCGGTATCAGTCCACTTCGCTCATCAATTAACGAAAAAGGCCGAGAGTTACACTGCCTCTTGGAAACAAAACATCTTATGTCTGTAATCGGAAAGGTCAAATCATACAGTCTTGGTGCTTTATAAGCAAAAAATGATAAAATTAATCGAATTCAGCATTTTGTTATTGCAAGCAATACGTAATA
>CALNXK010000464.1:162500-170000 GCA_942486035.1 Porites lobata | reverse complement strand
TCTGTTAGTCAGTGCCATACAAAGAGTTTTGCGTCTTTTCTCCGGAAAGTCATTTTTACAAAAGCAATGAAAACTTTTTCCCTGAGTTTGCATAGCCTGATATAAACACTCGAGGCGTTGGGAGAATTCTCGAAGGTTATGCAAACCCTCGACTTCGTCTCCGGGTTTTGCATAGCTGTCTCAATTCTCCCAACCCTCTCATGTTTATATCGGGCTATCTACTTCTATTCAATATTATGTTAGTAAATCGTCAACAAAAAAATCGCTTAAAAAACAGCCAAATTTGAGCACATTTTTTTAAGAGCTGAAAAAAGCGGTCTAGTACATGGCTTTTCACTACAAGGCTTGTTTAGCTAAAGAGCATTCTTTTTTCTTCAATTTGGCGTAATAAAATTTTTTTGGTAAATGAAATCAAGAGCGCTGACAAAGCGAACTACTGCAAATGTTACACTAAAAACGGGGAAATAACGTGACCCCTGACCCGAAACACAACCACATTCGATTTACGGTAGGCGCCAAACATTTCGTTTTTGAAACTTCTCGTAACAATACTGATCCGAAATGTTCTAGGTGAAAAATCCCACATCGTAAAAATTACAACAACAACAAAAAAAATCTGTTTCTTTTCTGAGGTTGACCACTTACCGAATTTCATGCAAGGGAGGTACAAAATCATTACGTTAACAATGTTTAATCGACGATAGCCACCTGAGACTGTTTTTTAGAGCCCATAAAACTTCAGAGAAGATTCCTCAAAAAAAAGACTTTAGAAGGAATTTGGTGAAGAATTTGAAACTTTGCCACACATATTACAATTCCACTTGTCGACTCGGCTAAACAAAACAACTGTCAAACTGCCACAGGCAAACCAGTGTTTTCAGTGCGTATGCAGTCATACAAATTATGTCACGTCACGTAATTCGGCCTTGCGCACCGGGAAGGAGAAATTCTTTAATGCTAAGCGTTGAAATATTCATGAAATAAAGCTACAACCAGTAGCAAAAGTACTTGAGACACTGTACTGTACTTTTGCCTTAAATAACCTGTCCATGATCTTGTGCTTGTGATCCCCCCTCCCCCCTTATCAAAGTTGCTAGTAATACAAGACCGTGCTAAAACTTGGAGGAACAACTTTGAATGGGAGGGGGGAGGGTCAGTGTTACATCTCACAGACCTGTGGTAGCTGCGATTTAAAACAAAAAGGTCGAATTTTCGTCGGCGTGTCTCAACATTTTTGCAACTGGTTGTAGCGTTGGACTGTTTTCATTTATAACAAGTTAAAGATTAGAATAACTCTTTGCATTCTTTTCATTAAAGAGTGTTGAAATGCTTCCTGGTTGCTGCTTCACTAGAGGGCTACTACAAGAGAGTCTACTATGTCAGTTTGTAAAAATATTGTCTTGACAGTGACTGCATTTATTCGCCTTTGATGTCAGTGATCCTTCCTGTGCACAGACAATACAAACTTGCTCCTGAGCAGGCGTTTTTATGGGATTCGTAATTCTTCCCTTCCTCCTTCGATGTACCAAATGGTAAATGCCACATAACGTCTCCCTGATGCCCTCTAAACTCTTCTTGCCTCTCCCAGTCGTAGAGCCTTTTTGTGGTTTGGCGTGCAGAGTAAACAACTCGAATCAGAGTTTTTATACTTCACTGACATTTTCACCGACTACCGACTCGATGAAGCGAGAAAGATCAACTCTAGTTTTCCTGAAAATATTAACTTTCCCAGCAGATGACTGAATTCAGGCATTGCAATGCTGAGTGAAATAACTGCTTTTTCTAACTTCACAACGCCCTTATCTCTCGAGGTAGAATTTGCAGGTAATTGGAAATCAACATATCTCACGGCTGACTGGTGACATAAAAGAAGATCATCAAAGTTATAGATGTAACACACCACGTGAATAAGTCGAGGGGAAAGGAATGTTAGTCTTGGGTAGGCAAGCGTGTGTGGGGAGGGAGGGAATACGACAACACGACATCGGTTTGCTTCACCATCTAAAAGCAAAATTAAACTAGAGGCTACGAATTGTAGACGTTGTAGTATAATGCTAGATGCTGGGAGGTAAAACTTTGTAGCGGAGCCTCCGCGCTCGCCGGGAAGCCCCATTGCTGTAGAAATGGAAACATATCGATGCAAGAAAATCTGGTTATGACGTAGTGTACGCCGCACGCCCGTTCGTACATCCCCTACATGTAAGCCGATGTCAAATATCACATTTCCTACTTGCACAAACGATGCATTTATCACTAAGTATTGGAATGAAATTTTAGTTTTGATTTGCCCCTTTGGTTATGTTAGTTTTTTTTTTAACTATCTGCCCCTTTCACGGCTTTTTTTTTTTTCGTCGTAATCGGCTCTCTATGGTTTTTGTTGTTGAAACGCTTGAAGTTTGAATTTTGTCACGCTAGTGTAATTTGTTCAGTGTTTACCGACACGAAAAGCCTTCGCAGCTTTAGCAGCCGATTGTTTAGGGTATAGTATTAGACGTTTTTTAATTGGTTCACTCATTATGGATGTTTTATTTCTTCCGCTTTACATTTGTAAAAATAAAGCGCATTGAACATTTCATTCTTTTTAAGAAAACAGGACTGGTTAAAAATGAAACAGCCTAAGTGCGCAGGGCAGAGTTACGTGACGTGGCATAATTTGCATGACTGCATGCGCTAAAAACTGGTTTAGCAGTGGCAGTTTGACAGTTGTTTAGTTTTGCCGAGTCGGCAAGTGGAAGTGTAGTGCACCATCAATGGTTTGCCCCAGGATTGGGGCGGGGGGCAACCCGCAGGAATTTGGCCTAGTGAAGCGTACGTGGGTAGGGATTTTGACATCCTTAACGTCCCAGGGTGTGAAATTTGACTCAGCCGCCACCTTGGAAAAAAGGAGAGGGCCTTGGAATAAGTGTTAAGTGGTCCCGCCATTTTAGAAAATACCCTGTAGTCATTTGTATGAGTTTCCTTTCTCCGTGAAGTTTCATAACAAAAAGGTATTTTTGTCCCTCAGCTTTCAGAAGAAATAGTCGCACAAAACCTCACATCGTAATTTTCCTTTTACTTTCATGTTTTCAATGGATGCCGCCCTGTCACAAGTTTTCGATACAGCGAAAGATCGAAAATCAGACGCAGAAACATGAAGAAGTCCTCAATTCTGTGTTTGATTTGCTAGCATACTCCAGTGTCCAATGAAATGAAATTCTGGACCTCAGTTACAAACATCATCCCTCAGACATCAACCACTCTTGATGATAACTTGTTTTTGGCATTGCACATGTTATATTGCTGTACATACCATGTGAAACAATTCACGGGTATTTTCGGGAGTATAGAGTCTGTGTTGAGTTGCCAGCCATGCTAAATATCTAGCTAGAATATGTCTTGCTCACTTGGGGAGGTGCACAAGGTTTGTGGGTACCATTTTTCACCTAGTAATTGCTCTCTAGAGATGCTAAGTGCTGCCATAAAGTCTTGTGAGCGCGTATTAGTTCGCCCCAGGATGGGAATTTGACTCATATTGGAGATCCAAGAGTGCGCAAATTGACATTTGAAACCTGAAAATGTCAAATTTCTCGTGGGTTGACCGCCCCAGTATCCCCACCGTCCCCCCTCCACTTCTTCATCCTGGTGCACAACCTCGTTCCCAACGACAGTCCGGGAGTGGAGCAATTCTTTCCAGTACAAATTCATCATATAAACGCCGTGATCCTCAAACCGAAGCCAAAGAAAATGCTTAAACTGCATCGCATCAGAAATAAATCCTGTAAGAAACAAAATGACAAGAAATAATTACATTTTGTAATCAATATGCCTGAAACAGGTCAGCTTCAATTGACCTCTCAACGTGAGATCAGCCGCAAAAATAAAATTTGCTCTACAGCATAATCTACCCGCTAGAAAAAAAAATAATCGAAACAAGCGACATTTTACATCTTGAGGTAAAAGTCGTTTGAATTTCCAGACCCCTTTTTACCGTGTAAATTCGGATATGTAGGTCGCTTGCGTGAAATTCAACATCCTACAAGAACGCGTGACAAAACAGGGCAGGAAATCTTCACATTCACGGACAAAACAATTACAAAACTGCACAGGAAATGACCTCCAAATGTGACACAATTAAGCAACAGCAAAGATAAGACTGATTCTCCCAGTTAAAGTATGGAATCCTCCACAGTGTAATGTACGGATTTTGGATTTTAGAACTAATATAAACTTGCACCGCCTTACAACATGAACAATTCTGGTTCTCGTCGGATTAAACAGTATTAATGTATTGATTTCGTACCTCGCTGCATGGAATTCAATAAGAGCCAATCTCAGAAAACGAACAGATTACTTAACGTGTCTTGTAATTTTTACACATCGTGGAATTTTTAACACTTATTACTTTAACACAGCTCTCAATCACCTAGAACATTTTGGATCGATGTTGTTTCGAAAAGGTTCAAAATAACGACATGTTTGGGTCAGAGGTCATGCCTTTTAGCCCGCTCAGTTATAGTGATATATTTGCATTTGTTTCGCTTTGTCAGCACCCGTGATTTCAGTCACCAAAAAATTTTATTTAGCCGATTTGAAAGAAAAGGAAAGCTCTTGTAGGCTAAACAAGCCATTAGTAAGGAAAGCCGTACACCAGACCGCTCTTTATGCTCTTCAAAATGTGCTAAAATCTGGCCGTTGTTATTCAATTTTGAGTCAGTAACTTGGAAATTTCTTAAAATATTTGTTGTTGACTAAATTGCGATCTGATTAGTTAAAATTAAAGAAGAAAGACAGTAAAAATATCACGTTGCATTATTTTTTAGTGGGAAGTTTTATTTCAAGGTATACGATATTAATATATGATATTAATTTTGCTTAATTTTTGCCCAGTTTATGCATCGGGGAGAAAAAAAGTATTGTTCAAATGACTGGACTTAAACCAACATTTTTTGTAACTAGGGCCCAGAGGGCTTTATTCCTGCTGAGTTTGAGGCCAGGTGATTTTTTTGGCTATTTCCATGTCTAGTTGATAATTACGCGGAGTCCCTCTTAAGACCTCTCTGTGCATAGACAAGTTTCAGCTCCCCATGAATTAGAAGTTATACTGTTGGTTACTTAAAACTAGAGCTTGTTACAGCATTTTTTTTCTGTTCCTCTTTAACAAATTCTTCTGCTTCTGTCTCCGCTGTACGAAACAATCGACTCCTTAAGATGATAATTTGCAAAGATATCTTTTGTAGTCATAAGATAAAGCAGAAGCAACATCGGAGGGTTCGTCTCTTATATTTATCCACTTCAATTTGTTTGCAGCCAAATCAAACTACCTGTACGTTTTACATGAGCCTGCGTTTTGTGAGTTGCAATCACTTCTTTATTACGGTGAGCAAAAAAGTTATTGTTTATTTTTGTGTATGCACCTGACATCCAGATTTAGTTACAGGCCTTCTACATTTAAATATTAAAGATATAGCACAACTACCTTTCTCTAAAACAATTCGACGGTCAACAATCCAAATACAGTGGAAAACCGCTCTAAGGACACCCACTTAACAAGGAAACCCGTAAATAGCTGACAGTTTCGTTTGTCCTGACTAAAAGTTCACATATTTTCTCTAAAACTAACTCGCTTAATAGGGAGAGAATAGAGAGATTAAGAATCACGTTAACGGCAAACAACGAACGTGAATTTGTACCACGTGCCCAAGTTTTCTCTTTACTTGTCTTTTACTGCTAATTACTTCTGGGCAAGACAGTTAGTAGTTGCATGCTATTTTTATCCATAAGAATTGTTTTGGACTGTTTTCCTATTTTGAAAATTGCTCAATCTTAATTTCACGTTTGCCGTTTGCTGTAAGCGTAACTCTAAATCTCTTTAATGTTAAATGATCGTGAGGTTTCTTTAGAATAAACTTGTTACAGTTACAGTTAAGAAATTATGCAAGATTTCCCCGTAAAAATGTCTCCTTGGTCTTTATATCGGTAAAACATGTTTCCATGACGTTTGTTTGCTTGTTTGTTTTTTTATCCTGAGAGCCCGCTAATTGAGGGTTTAGGTTAACCCTACGCAAAAATATGCAAATGAGGATCGTGACGTCATCTTGTCTTCATCGTAACCTTTAAAAAGATCGTCGGGAATAGGCTCTCTCCTCCTCAGAGGCTCCCGCTGGGTATCCCAAAAAAATAGCAGTAGTCGAAAAATAGCAAACGCGCGGGGGACGATGGGAAGAGGGAAAAGGCGGAAGCCTCTGCCATGTGATGCATTCAAGACTGGAGCTAGGTTGCAGTGTCATAGATGTTTACAAAATGGCGAACGGATTTCTCTTTTCGTGCGACCCTTTCAAAAGGTAAATCAAAGTGGAGAACTGAGATGCTTTAAATACTCTTAGATTGATGAGCACTGATGTCAAGATTATTGCAATTTCGCGAAAACACGGCAAGGAAACGGCTTAACTTTCGAAGAAGTCCTTCGTTGCTCCGCACTCTTTTCGGTTTTCAGCTTTTCTACTGTGAAACTCGTGAGGTCAACTTGTGAGTAGTGGATAAGGGACCGGTTACTCCTTTTTTTTTGTGGATTTAATTAACTTTTTGAGTGGTATAAATTAACGCAGATGACGTCATGCATCTCATTAAGATGGGATGACGTCATAGTTTAAATTAATGCCGATGACGTCACGCATGCCATATAGATAGGATAATGTCATAGTTTATTTGTAGCTGGCAAGGAGCAAGTGACATCAGAATTTCCTAGAGTTGACTTCATTAAAAAAATTTTGAGATTATAATCTATGAACAGAAAAGTTATTTTTATATAACTAGCTATTTGCTATAGTCTTCTGATTAGATATTGTTTGCTATAGTCTTCTGATTGGATATTGTAGAAACTGTTATGCGTTCAAAATAAAAGCGGGCAAATTTTGAACGTGTTATCTTTGCAGATAATGCTAAATGAAAAATCTTTAATCATTAAATTATTTTCACTAAAATCGGTTGTAAACAGAACCAAGACACGGAGGTTAACTGAAAAATCTTTACTTCAAAAGAAGGAAAAAGGAGGTTAAGCAAAAGCGAAATCGTACTAATTTTTCGGGCAAAACATAAAAACGAGGTCGAAGCTCAGCGAAGCGAAAAACTGCCTATCAAGCAAAAATTTCAATCTTTGTTTATTTGACTCTGTAGAAAGTATTGCACAGGCTATAAAAATTCTATAGAAAACAACAGGTGGTTCTAAAGTAAACTTTAACTGTTTTGGTTCGTGAATAAACTCCATTCTAGTAACTAATAAGTGGAACGTCTATTAAAAAAAAGATAGGAATAAGAGGAGCCATCGCCTAGCAACACATGTCTTCTTATTCAGGATATATAAACAAAACACACACACACATACACAAAGTGGAGCTGAAAAATCTCTATTTCAATTTTGACTCACCATTACAAAAGCGTTTTCTCCGTTCTATCTCGAGAAAACTCAGCGCTTGATGAGCTTATAGTCTTGTCAATTCACGTGCCGTTAGCGTTAGTCAGTTA
>CALNXK010000464.1:77500-155000 GCA_942486035.1 Porites lobata | reverse complement strand
ATTTTCGCTGATACACACAAATCAAGCAGAGTCATATTTAGGTGCCTTTTTGGTATTAAAGTTTTTATTAAAATAATTCTCTCTCCATTTTCAAATAATATGTAGATATGTATTTTAAATATTTTCACAATTAAAGACTCCTTACAATGTATTCCTATTTTCTATATCCAAAACTGTAACTTTTCCATTTCAATAGGCCACTTCCGAGTTCCAAAAACCCTCACTTTCAAAATGAGGCTAGGTGCGCAACCTTTCTTGTGAAAATGAGTTTTATTTGCATGAGAATAAAAAATGATTTCCATATCAAAGGTTGAGCACCTACCCTCGTTTTGAAACAGAGGCCCGGGGGAACTCGGAAATGGCCTATTAAATAATCCTTTAGAATTGACAAAATTCAAAATTTTTTCCTTGAAATGATTAGATTAACATAATAATTATACAGTCTAACCTCTTCTTATGGACACTTCTATACGACGGACAGTTCGTTTGGTCCCAGAAAAGCCAAAAATCATGCAATCCCTACCTCTGTAATATAGACACCTCTGTAAAGCAGACACTTGGTTCTGTCCCTTTATTGTCCGTATTAAAGAGGTTTGACATTATTATAAGTAACGTGCATTTCCATTCCAAAATAACTCCAAGAAGTAGTTCACGGCAAAATTATTACATAATTTAATGAGAAAAATATTACAAATAAAAGTCTTACTTAGTTACATGTAAGACTGCATAAAATCCCATTAGGAAATCTAAACTGCTGCCTTAATTCTTATTAGCAAGTACCAGTACTTGGTGGATCATCCCAAAAATTATTGTTAAAGCCTACGCAAACTGATGAGAGGCCATTATTGGGGAGTATCAGGCTGATGCTACAATGACGATAGTGATGCAAACAAAACTAGCCATAGGCTTTATATACAAATGTATAAGCCAACATCTCTACACATGTATCTCACTTATTGTCGCCACTCTAGCTGTTGTAAGTGCATGGCTACAACTTGGACGTGGCTGTGGCATACAAAGTAGTCTACGAGAATTTGCCTACATCTGAGTTTGAATAGTAATGACAAACTGCACACTTTTAACAAGCGACTCACTTTCACAATGCATCTATCTTACACTCCCTGTTTTATAGTTTTAGGATAATCCATTGACTGTCCTGTAATTTCAGCAATTTTAATGAACACAGTCGAGTAAAGATTGACTTTTAGAATAAAACTCTTATCACCTTTCCAATACTATTGTGCAATTTAGTTAGAGTTGATCATCACAGGATCATCCTGACTAAAGGCACAATAATACATTAGGGACCTTAAGCAAATTGCTACAGTGACCTCTACTATGGTCGTCGTGGTTACAGTCCTGAAGAGAGTATGTTACTGTTGCCCGTCAAATTTCAACTTTATGCAAGTGGCACCCAAAAGTCACTACAGGGCTTTTCGCTCATTTGGTTTCGTTGTTAGTAAAACGCAGGAAGACTGAATTACTGCCCAATGAACTAGAAGTGTCAAGTACCTTTTTGATTAAGAGAAAAAAAAAAGTTTTAAACCAGTGAAAAATAGGGGAAAAGTAGAATTTTATACTCATGTAGAGGCGACTATGCCATCACATTTTGTGCTTCGGCTAAAGCTCATTATTTTTCTGGACATCACGCACACGGCGTCATTTTTGGACTTTTTACTCCCAGTTGCCATAGTAGCGATCACTGTAGCAATTTGTTACTTTGGTATTATTGGCATCCTGCCCATGAAGGGCAGTTAGTTGGTACTGGTCTGTCTGACAAGTATTTATCAACCTCTCTGGTTATTTTCCCGGCTGTTCTTTCTTTGCCTCTTTGACATGCAAGCGTCACAAAAGGCGTCAAGAACAGCATTGATGTTTGTTAGCTTTGACCTCTCTGAGCATAGTGGCCTGATGTACCTGGGTTGTGGATCATTGGCCCTCTCTTCATTGTCTTCACTCTCCTCCAAAGACATAAATTGGATAGCATTGTGTAGGTCTAATAAAGCCTTTATTTTGGCTTTGTCATCTGGAGAAAGTTGTGTCTTGTCCAACACGTCTGTGTGATTCGTCAATTTCTAAACACCAAAAAAACTTATTTAGTCACAGTGGCATGACTACTATGATAAACATTTAATTAACATTTACTTTGTTCTTCAGCAACAGTTTAGTCTGGCAAAATAGTCAACCTAACTATTTTGAATCTTTAGATTTGGTTCTTGCCCTCTACTCTGAGCAATTTACACTACAATCAAACCTTGCATATAAATGGAAAGGAGACTGTTAACATTAAAAATGTCAAAGGGGTAGGGTGTGGCCCTAGTGCATTCTATAACAATCATTAATTATGTATGTATAAGACAAACGTGCAAAACATGTGTTGTGTTCTTAAAAAAATGAAAGAGCCTTGTGCCCTTAACCTGAAAGATCCAGGTACCCAGGATGAATGTGTTTGAACAAACTAAGACTTCCTTGTTGCCCACGAGCAA
The DNA here is from genome assembly GCA_942486035.1 of Porites lobata. Taxonomy (NCBI): domain Eukaryota; kingdom Metazoa; phylum Cnidaria; class Anthozoa; order Scleractinia; family Poritidae; genus Porites; species Porites lobata. Next base: position 152,514 of record CALNXK010000464.1, on the reverse strand, counting down.
CAGTAATGCAACAGGGGCCACCAGGCACTGCCAAAGCACAGCTCTGTTGCAGGACAGGCTAAATAAATCACTAAGTGGATGACTTAAACTACACAGTAAAAATATTTGCACTGCAAGCATTAACAAAATAATGTACATGTATTTTACCTGCCTTTTTAGCTCTCAAATTGGAATCTTGTCTGAACTCTGTGTTCTTCAAGTTTTCCATTTTACTGCCTTACCACATCTGCGCGGGTACTTCTCTGACTCCAGTACTGAAAAAAAAATGGCCCCTAGCAAAAGGAAAGCATGTTAAATGTGCAGGTCTGTAGAAAAGGAATTAAGAGTGCTTCTTGGTGTTGCTAAAAGTATTGTGGTTTGCTCCTGTTTTTGGTGTGGGTATTATTTAGTGGCTTTTCCATCTTTTGTATTTATGTTATTAGGGGATTGCACTTGTCGGCAACACCAAGAAACTACAGTGGAACCCCGTTAACATGGTCATCATTGGGCCAAAAAAGTTTTGCTGTATTAATGGGGTGACGGTATTATTGAGGGTTTGTTTACAAGAAAATGTATGGTGGTTTTTGCCAGGCGGCCAAAAAAAGTGGCTGTAATAGCAAGGTGACTTTATTACCGAGGTGGCTGTAAGGCGGGGTTTCACTGTAAGAAATTCAAGAAACTTAGAAAAGTGTACAACTTACCTATTTTCTCTGCTTTGGGCCATTTCTTTTACCCAAAATTTCCTCTCACTTCATTAACCAAAATACCCTCAATGTTTTTGTTCTCCACATCAGTATACCTCAAAGAAATAAAGACCAAAAAAAATGTCAAATATTTATATCAAAATAATAATACATGTATTACATGTATCGTAGCAGCCTGGTTCTAACTCTAACTCTAACTTCCCACTTAAAGATGGACACTTTACTTGAGTCAATGAAGGTTGCTTTGTCATCGAATAAAGCTTTTATCCTTGTTTTCGAAGCTTAACAACAAATTGAAGTGTAAAGAAATAATTGTTATATTCCTGACTAGTATTCTTGTTTATCTCCTGGTGACTGTTGCAACATTTGAAATATCATTGACACAAGCACTACTTTGTCCACTCAAAGATGGATAAATAGAATTGCGACTTCCAACTCAAAGATGGGTGTCTTACTTGTGTCAATGAAGGTTGCTTTGTCATCGAATAAAGCTGTTACATATATCCTTGTGTTCCAAGCTTAACAACAAATTGAAGTGTAAGGAAATTATATTCCTGAATAATATTCTTGTCTATCTCCTGGTGACTGTTGCAACATTTGAAATATCATTGACACAAGCACTACTTTGTCCACTCAAAGATGGGTAAATAGAATTGCAACTTGCCACTCAAGGTTGGGCGTCTTACTTGTGTCAATGAAGGTTGCTTTGTCATCGAATAAAGCTGTTATCCTTGTGTTCGAAGCTTAACGACAAATTGAAGTGTAAGGAAATGATATCCCTCTACAATCTTCTTGTTTATCTACTGGTGACTTTTGCAACATTTGAAATATCATTGACACAAGCACTACTTTGTCCACTCAACGATGGATAAATAGAATTGTGACTTCCCACTCAAAGATGGGCGTCTTACATTTGTCAATGAAGGTTGCTTTGTCATCAAATAAAGCCGTTATCCTTGTGTTGGAAGCTTAACGACAAATTGAAGTGTAAGGAAATTATATTTCTGAAAAATCTTCTTGTATATCTCCTGGTGACTGTTGCAACATTTGAAATATCATTGACACAAGCACTACTTTGTCCACTCAAAGATGGATAAATAGAATGGCGACTTCCCACTCAAAGATGGGCGTCTTACTTGGGTCAATGAAGGTTGCTTTGTCATCAAATAAAGCCGTTATCCTTGTGTTGGAAGCTTAACGACAAATTGAAGTGTAAGGAAATTATATTCCTGAAAAATCTTCTTGTTTATCTACTGGTGACTTTTGCAACATTTGAAATATCACTGACACAAGCACTACTTTGTCCACTCAAAGATGGATAAATAGAATTGCGACTTCCCACTCAAAGATGGGCGTCTTACTTGTGTCAATGAAGGTTGCTTTGTCATCCAAGAAAGCCGTTATCCTTGTGTTCGAAGCTTAACGACAAACTGAAGTGTAAGGAAATGATATCCCTCTACAATCTTGTGACTTTTAGAACCTTTCTGCACCATCATATTAAACTTGTTATTGTGCATGTACACAAAGAGAAAAGGTTCCTTTTAACACTACAAGTCTCGTAACAAGCACTATATTTATTACAATTTTGAACAATTCCCATCGGTTGTAAGGAAATGCACGTTGTATGCAAAAATTAATATGAACATTAAATATTATTTTTGTACAGGTTTATCCTTGTGATAAACATCTACAGTGTCAGAAATTGGAGTGGAAATGTTTTGTACATTTCGGTGACAAGGAATTTTTATATAATATTTTTCTTCCGTACTCCGTTCCGTGATTCCGTTTCCTCATTCCAGATTCAATATTTTACGGCTGCCATCTTCGCCATTTAAATGTGCATTAGTATACAGAAAATTTTTTTTCGGTGAAGCAGCAACTATGTCTTTATTGTAAAAGAAATCAGACAAAGACGTGCTTTACAGGCATATGCTATCAAAAAAAACTACCGGCAACATACAAAGGTCAGATCTGTACGAAGCAACTCGCTGTCGCATGAAGCTCACATGTGAAACGATTTTTATGATCGACATCGATGAAATGCTCCCAAAGCTATTACATAGACTTAAATATGCCTCTATATATTTAAACAAGATTCAGAATGTACTTACCAAACAACAAGGATCCACAGTTTAAAATAGGCGTTCTTTCTTCTCAATGATGGTTGAAACACTCAGTGTGCATTCGAGTCGCCAAGAGTGAACACTGAACTCCTTCATCACCGCTTCCATGGGATTTGGCGTTTCGTTTAAATAGTTTTTCAAGTATTATTTCTCCCTGCAGTCTATCTCCGCAATCTATCACACTCTCCTCGCTCATCTTCACAAAAAACGGCCCTGCATGAACAAACCAGCAAAATGGAAGGCGAACCGACAGCGAAGAATGTTCAAAAGGGCGCGCGATTCAAAATTCAACGTGAAAACGAGGCACGCATGCTCGTAAGCCTCGCGCCCCCAGAGCGAGGCAAAATGCGTGCAAGCGTTATAATTTATTTTGCTGTTTCTAAATTGTTTCAAATGAGGGGCACCCAGCGAGAATATAGTTCAAAACCACTTAAACATAGCATTGTTAAACGTATTTAGTATTTAAACGGTAGATATAGGTATATTTTTATCCCCTAAAAATTTTTCATCTGTTCGGATTTCCTAGCTGAAAGTCTAGTGATCCGAAAATTCTAGGGATCAAAACTTTCCTTTTCGAAAATTTCAGCCCGAAAAAAAGCTCCCGAAAATTCTAGGTGACGTTTTTAGGGTAAAAATCCGTTAAAAATGGGCAATTATACCATTTTTGGGGGGTTCGAAAATCCTAGGAGAGGAAGGCATGCAAGAAATTCTTCAACAAATGTTCCGAAAATTCTAGATCTCAAATCGTCTTCCGAACAGATATTTTCCGAAAAGTGACGTTGGGTGCCCCTGTCAAATTACGCGTCAATGTTTGGAGCGCTAGTTATCTTAATAACACATCTTTGAATCTCTGAAAAAAGGAAGACAGAGAGAATCATCTATCACTTTTCCAGTATTTACGACGTGTAGTTTAGCGCAGGCGATTATCTCTGTTCTTTCGGATATTTTGGGTCAATGCAATGATTCCTCATCTTGCCTGAAGCGTAATCAGTACAGTTAAAACAAATTTTATTGTATGACAAACCTAGGATTGATCATGAAAACCAGCAAATTTCAGTAACAAAACCGCTTGCGGAAACGCAATGGAAACGAGCTGACACGTTTAAGTCAACGGAAGTGCTGCGGAAACACGAAACAATGCCTCCATTTTCATCTTACACGTTTCCCGTCGTAACCGTCGCGCGGAAACGCAACGGAATTTTGAACCACCAGGTTGCCGCAGCATTTCCGAATTGCGGAAACACCTTATTTCACCCCCTGAATTGTATGGCTCTCGGCGCCTGACCCTCCAAAAAAGAATGTAAATGATTGAACTTGTCGTTTAAACTTAACTGCTAGTTTACATGGATCGCACTTTTGAAACTGTCCCAAACATTTTGCCATTGTGTCACTTCGCCTCGAAATTTTGGCAACGCTAGTTCGGGCAGTTTCGCCTTGGTTTGACTGGACATTAAATTAGCATTCTTGCTAAAGTTAGTAAATGATTGAGAACCACTACCTTGAGCAAGCCTATCTGTTGATTGCATAACTCCAGCGTGAGAAGTTGAAGGGGCGTCAAAAGATTGAATTCCACCATAAGTTGAGCTCCCCCGGTAATTGAATGTGAGCATTTTCAAAAGCCAAAGTTGAAGTTCCACTTGATCCAGTTGAGAGCTGTTGCGTGACTAGCGACTCGCGACACCCACGCGTGTGTTTGAGAAAATAAAGACACATGACTAGAAATGGCCAGTTTGTCTCTTTTTGTCCCTTTTGGCCTGGTTTTGGCCTTTCAGGCCTGGTTATGGCCTTTCTGGCCTGTGTTTGGCCTTTCTGACACTCTATATAACCTGACTATTTGCGAAAAAGATGTCATTTGTGTTCATCCATCGAACTGTCAACATGGTTTACAAGAGTTTGCAGAAACTGAAAATAATTTAATGATTAAAGATTTTTTAGATGAAACAACAACAACATGATATTAATTTGAGGAGGTGGTTAGAACATCCGACTAGATCACGGAGGGTCGTGGGTTCAAATCCCATCTGGGAGTCGGATTTTTTTTTCCGAGTCCTCCTCAAATTAATATCATGTTGTTGTCGTTTCATCTTTAATATACTCACTTTGAGGTTGGTTGGCCGCATCTTGGATATGCTTTAAGGTGACAGCGTATGCTGTTAGTGAGTTCTTGTGTGCCAGTCATTACTTGGCTGTGTAGCCGCGTGATGCGGTTCCAGTCGAGACCCACAAATTGGCCCTTGCTCACCATAGAGTCTCCAGTAGCTCAAGTGCTTAGAGCATCCGACTAGATCACGGAGGGTCGTGGGTTCAAATCCATCTGGGACTCGGAATTTTTTCCGAGTCCTCCTCAAATTAATATCATGTTAAAGATTTTTCATTTAGTATAATCTGCAAAGATAACACGTTCAAAATTTGCCCGCTTTTATTTTGCATGCAAAAGCTAAAAGACCGACTTCAAAGAACAAGACAAAGCGCAAGAAACAAAGAAAGTCGAACTCTTGGCTTAGAGGCCATAGGAAGATTGTGTAGACACGGAAGGATTATTTATTATTCCTCGAAATAGAACGGAAAGAACGGATTTGTAATAGTCAGTCAAAGGATTAATTTTCATTCCTTTTCCTTTCAATCGCTGTGTATCTGACTCTTTTTTTGTTATTGGTTTTTAATAAAGTTTTTAAAACGGTATCTGTCTTGTGGTTTTATTGGTAGCTATTAATATATAGATTTAGCCAGGGCTAAAAGCGAGGCTCCCATTAATAAATTTATAATTTAAATCAAACAATAAACTTGTATTCCACAATTCAGTTAACTTTAGAGCACATTCGCGTGACTTTTCAGGGAAAGGCTAAGTGATTTTACAAAAAATAATTTGCAAACAGCCCAAGAGTGAACCAAATGTCACATCGAGTTGATAGCCTCATAAGTACACCCAAAAACTGGCAATCATCTTCGATCACATTTATTAAGAGCCATAATGGCTCTTGATCACCGTAGATTAATTAGGCCTGGAAAAAAATTCCGGCCGAATTTTTTGCGTTTGACTAGTTTATTTTACAAAATCTTGCCAACAAATCTGGGTGCGTGTAAACCAACCTTTTATATCATTTATACATCACATCTGAGGTGAAACAGTACTATGAGGCACTGGTTTTATCATACAGACCTCGGACAACAGAATGCAGTATTTCACAATATTGCGATACAAATTGCTATTCAGGACGATCAAAGCACGTGTGGGCTTTAGCCGTAAACCGTTGAAAAAATTTTCAAAATCATCTATACGGCCAGCCGGTTCTGACTTTTGCAGTGCTAGCAGTGGCAAGTGTTTGAATGAACATTAACAGAGTTGCGCTCCAACATAATAAAGAATTTATTATGTTTGTTTTTTATTTTAAAACGGTTTAACGCGCGGCATTTTGAGTACTCCGGGAAGCGTTTTTTACTGAACGACTGAAAACAATCGGCACAACGATTAAAATTACAAGAGAGAGTACTAACAATCAATAAAAGAAATGTAATTCGGTGAAACATATACTGAGACGACAATTTTCATTCAGGAAGACAAGTATTAAAGTGTCTCTAAAAATCCTGAGTCTTCGAGCTTAAAGCTGAAGTTTATGTTTTAAGCCGGCTTCCCGGTGTTTTCTTTTTTCAAAGACGAACTCGAGGCAAGAAAATCGCTCAAACCTTTCTTTTACAGCCAGAATTATAGCTAAATATTCTTTGAAACGTTTTCTTTCTATTTGCGGTGAGAAAATGTCTAAAGGCTTTTGAAAGATCTGTAAGCTTATAACAAACCTGATACTCGGTCAGATCATTGTGTCAAATCTTACAAACGTGCGTAAACGAAATACCCACATAAACTACGCTCGACTTCATTAAATTAGGAATTAAAAACAAACATCAAATACAATAATTACTTAGGCTTACCACTCGAGATGCTGCTCCTGAAAGGTATCAAGTAAGGCCAGTATCGCTTCAGACTTTGCAACCCTCTTACGCATTAAGCAAGATGAAAACGAAAACGATGCCATCCGAAATCGGATTTCCGACTTTGACTCAACCAAAACCCAATAAACAAACTAGCCATGAATAACAGAAGACTCCTGATAGCAGCTGAATTTTATTTTGTACATCCAGTGGAAAAAGAAAGTTAAAAACATCACAAGTTGACGCAAAACTCTGTCAGCTTCAGCTGTCAAAGTAAACAAGATTCAAGATGCTGCCTAAATTTTCCGCATGAACTCACCTGTCAAATTTTGACCAATCAGAGCATAAAAATTGGACGTAGAGTGTGACCAACGCGTGAACATGGCGAGAAAAGTCAAAAGCAACTGTCTTCCCTGCCTGTAGCAGCTGGCTGAATTTTCGCGTCCGAGGTTAGTTCGAAATCAAAATTTTAATTGTGCGGCACATAAACACAACATATTTCATATGAATTTTAAAAAAAATTAAACTTAAGCCTGCGATCATTTGAAAACTAGTACTTTGTCAGCGGATAACTTCAAAAAACAGTTGACCTCGATGGGTCGACACCTGAGCCCGCGATACAGTCAAGTGATACTGGTCAGCGGATACCTTGTTTTAAAAGCTGTCAATGGATCACACCATTGATGATCAATATGTGTATCAGTTTTCCTGTGCTCCGATCCCCCCAAACTAGCTAGAAAGTATGAGACTGAACATTGATCGCGATCTAGTAAAATAATTAACTGGTCAGCGGACAGCTTCCAAATAAATCACATGAGCCCGCGATATGGTCATGGGATACTGGTCAGTGGCTATCCTGTTTTGACAGCTGTCAATTGACCATATTGTGAATGTCCAGTGTAAAAGATGTGGACTTGGCAAGACACGCCTGAGACACCCCTCCCTTCCTTTTGATAGTCTCCCCCTAACCCACCCGTACAATCTGTAGACGCGTACGGTCGGTCAATCACGTGACAACCAAAGGAAAAGAGGTTGACCATAATCTATGGGTATGGGGCTCTGTCCCACGCGCGCTTCGCGCCCCGCTATTAGTCGCGTGTTTTAATTGATCCTTGCTAAGTTATTTAAAATTGTTTATATAATAATACACCAAGGTGCTCCCTTGGGTCTAGCTGTAGAGATCAACTAATTTTTGTTCAACTTTGGGCTTGTTAACCCGCATAATTAACTGACTAACGCTAACGGCGCGTGAATTGACAAGACTATAAGCTCATCAAGCGCTGAGTTTCCTCGAGATAGAGCGGAGAAAACGCTTTTGTAATGGTGAGTCAAAATTGAAATAGAGATTTTTCGGCTCCACTTTGAGTATGTGTGTGTGTGTGTGTTTTGTTTATATATCCTAAATAAGAAGACATGTGTTGCTAGGCGATCGCACCTCTTATTCCTATTTTATTTTTTAATAGACGTTGCACTTATTAGTTACTAGAATGGAGTTTATTCAATAACCAAAAGAGTTAGGGTTTACTTTAGAACCACCTGTTGTTTTCTATAGAATTTTTATACTCCGTGCAATACTTTCTACAGAGTCAAGTAAACAAAGATTGACATTTTTGCTTGATAGGCAGTTTTTCGCTTCGCTTCGCTTCGACCTCGTTTTCATGTTTTGCCCGAAAAATTAGTACGATTTCGCTTTTGCTTAACCTCCTTTTCCCTTCTTTTAAGTAAAGATTTTTCAGTTAACCTCCGTGTCTTGGTTTTGTTTACAACCGACTTTTAGTGAAAATAATTTAATGATTAAAATTTTTCATTTAGTATTATCTGCAAAGATAACACGTTCAAATTTTGCCCGCTTTTATTTTGAACACGTAACAGTTTCTATAATATCCACTCAGAAGACTATAGCAAATAGCTGATAATGTCCAAAAATAACTTTTCTGTTTATAGATTATGATCTCAATATTTTTTGATGACGTCAACTCTAAGAAATTCCGATGTCACTTGCTCCTTGCCAGCTACAAATAAACTATGACATCATCCTATCTTAATGGAATGCATGACGTCATCGGCATTAATTTAAGCTATGACATCATCCTATCTTAATAGCCTGCGTAACGTCACCGGCATTAATTTAAACTATGTCATCATCCCATCTTAATGAGATGCATGACGTCATCTTCGTTAATTTATACCACTAAAAAGTTAATTAAATCCACAAAAAAAAGGAGTAACCGGTCCCTTATCCACTACTCTTGTGGCAAGTCTAGGAAACGGTGAGCACCCTCAGAACATTTAAACAGACTTCAGTTAGAGCGATTAGTATTTATTCCTTAAAACTGACCAGATAAACTGCGACATGTAATTTGTTTTCGATAGTTTGCCACTCTGTTATGTATAACTGGAAAATTAAATCGAAGCATATGTTCATCAGTTGTTCAAGCATCGTTGACTCTATTGTATGTGTAATTCAGGTTAGGGAAGTTAAAACCCCTGGTGAACAAAGCTTGGCAGCGTGGACTTTGGAATGCCAGGTCTTAATTACAAGTTTTATTGCAAGTAGGGTAGACGTCTTATTAACTCAATGCTGTTTACATTCCAAAATGCTTGATGGCCAATTCGAATTCAGCTCAAGTGTACTGACAGTGACCTTCACAGAGAATAACTCGTTCATACGTTACAGAAAAAAAAATGTTTAAGTCACAAAAGAAATTCCAAGAGGTTTTGAAGAAAGGTAATGAATGTCTTAACTTGTCGTAATATTTGAAAAGACGACAAGACTTAATTAATTTCGTTTAACCGGTCTTGTGCCTAATTCTATTCAAATAATTATTTCTTTAAATGCAATCAGCAGATTTGAGAGTAAAAAGTAAATGAAGGGTTGGGAGTAAGTGATTTTGTCTGGCTATTAGAATATGGAAGCCTTTGCTACTTCGTTAGAAGCCCGATACTCCAATAACATAGCAAAAGCTCAAATTCCCTATTAAAAAAAACTGCTAACAGCCCTAAACTTTCTGTAAGGTTGTGTTGAACTTATGTTATGGAACAACCTTGTGTGATGGCAAGTAAGATTCAAATCAGAAATTTTGTGAGCGGTCAATTATGTTTAAAGAAACATCAACCCTAGTCCTTGTCACAGAACAGGGTCCCATGTTTGTATGTTTGTTAGGAATACAACGAAAGGCTTTACCGGTAAATGCAATTTACTATCATTGACTGGAAAATACGTAGATGAAATAAATAAGTAAGGTCACCGTGGACAATTTAAGTCCCCAACACAGTGGATCACAATTAAGTTATTTTTGCTGCGTGAATGAATTTTTTGATGACTGTATTTACTTAGATACCGCCCCCCCAAAAACAAAAAAAAAAAAATTGCTTCAGTGATTTCCTGGACTCTGTAAAGTTCAGGGGATAGGTTCAGTAAGCCTTATCAATAACTTATTGTTATCTTACAACAGCTAGGGTGTAATGTGTGTTTTAATTCAGGGAGGCTTTGTGAGTCTGAACCCCTGCTTAACATTAAGGAGATGTGAAGACACATTAACTCTTACCGTAGGTAGCCCATATCCCTCGTTTTAAGGACGGTGCCCACTAATGGGAAGTATTTTTTCCCAGATAATGACTATGTGAGACAAGTAAGATCATATCAGGGGCTATTGAAATCCAAACAGAAAACGGGGGGTAACCACGCATTTTTCAGAGATAACAGCGTCATAATATGGAGAAAAACGCTGAATAGGCATTTTTTTAGAAAAATGATAAAAAGTTATTTTTCCCCAAACTTCAGCGTGTACACGTGAACTGGCACAAATGTAATGATAATTGTAACAGGGTTTCAAAATAAGCAACAAATGATAACATAATAACTGCTCTTTATATGTCTTTTTTGAAATATCAGCACAACTGGGAAGTTATCAGCAGTCACCTCTCTCCGCGCGTTTGCTTTAAAAATAGTGTAAACGACATTTTGCCCGAACCAAAAATTGATCGCATTGATAAAAAGTAGGGGTTACCACGCGTATTTAGAAGTTAAATTGGCTGGTTTCGACCTTAACTTAATCGCTTTGGGGGTTATTTACAATTTTTCCCATCCCCTGCCCGGTCAGTCTCACCATTGCTTCACTCAACGCGGAGTACTCTGGGATATCCACAATTGCTAACAGTCAGAACAACAACCCACGGAGGAGAGCACAAACAGAAAGTGAAACAGGACGTTTTATGGACTCTAAGGAAAACAAATTATATTATTTCATTCAACTGGAGCTTCTACGTCTCAAAAATTTAACAAACATTTTTGGAGAAGAGCAATCTCCAAGGTATTAAAGATTACTTCCAGCGCACATAGAGTAGTATGGCGAGCTCAAGATCCAAGGCTGGTGCTGTAAACAAACTACGTTACTGTACTGTAGTGGAAAATAGTCGACAGGGACTCTTAGACAGATACTCTTTCAATCGTTTGCTTACCTGTACATGTCCTCAAGATTTTTTGAACGGTAGATGTAATATGAATTGTAAACCTTCTATCGTTTTTATCATTTTACCAGGTACGTCAATCGAATATGTTATTTAACTTGCATACATTCAATGAGCTTATATCTGTGCTTTGCGCTATCTCTTTCCTTTTTTGCCAAAAGTGTCATATGACATAAATGATTTGCATAGGCTCAAGTTCCGTACATGAGCTCTCTTTAAAAAAAAAAAAAAAAAGAATACTGCGAAAGTAGTTGTACCGGATGCGTTTATGTACCCTCATATATAAACTGGGCTATAATGATCATTTTATATATTTCGTTTTGATTTTTTTTACTGTAGCATTCTGTGTCATGATCATTCACTATTTTTCGTTCCTAAATGTTAATTTTCGACTTAACAGTGTCTGTTAAACCTAAGAAGATCTTAAAATGGAAATACTTTACTTTACCTTCCATCTTTAATGGCAGCTATGTCTAAATGTCCAGATTATATGTGGCGTGGAGTTGAACCTTAAGAAATACTATCTACACGACAAGCTTCCCAATGAGTTAATAATTTCAATGCTTAGTAATGCCAAAATGCTTAAATAACAATGATAATAGCAGAAATCATAACAATTTTTTACGATTTTTTCCACGATGAAAGCGTTTCCTTTGCGGTCCGCAACTTTTTGTGAGGCTGCGATTTCAGCAATCCAAGCAATCTTGGGATAGTTTTTTTCTTGTTTGTTCAACAAATAAAAGCCTCGGACTCTTAATAAAAGAGACATCTGTATGTACTCGAACGCTTTAAATATATCTTCTGGTGAATAATTACATGAAATCTTACAAAATTAAAGAAATATTCAGGAAAGTGTTTATAGCCGATTAGCCGATTAAACGCGAAGGACGCGAGTGAAAGGTAAGCTTGCAGTTTCTCGATTAAGCGGAGGACTTAGAGCTATTTTCCTTCTGATTTACTGATCCTTGCCGGTTAAGAGATTTTTTAATACCCAAGCTCCAAGCGTAACATCTCGAAGCAATAACTTTTGATGTTTTAGAATTGACTTTTGTTTGACTATAAAATGTTCGGTCAGATCGATCATACGGCAGAAATAGCAACATGCGCATACTTCTTTGGTTTTCAAGGAACTGACAAGGTAAATAGAGATTATTTTTCTTCTTTTGAAGAACGACGCATCTCATTTCCACAAGAAATAACTAGAACCTCCCAGGCTTACAGGAGACAAAACCAGTCCGCGTGTCCTGCGTGTTGCGCATTTCTTTCGCGTCGCGCGCGACAAGCTGGCATGCGCAGAAAATGTCCGCAGTAACAATAGTGGGCACCGTCCTTAAGATAACTTACTCATGCCGAATGCTGCTAATAGTCGACAGACTGCATTAACCACATTAAGCTTTTTTAGCAATTAAATTTTACTACTACGTATACTTTGAATAAATTATGAGAAGTTTTGAATAGTACAAGTGTATCTTCACTCATCCAGTTTCCATTGGTTGATTCTTGGTCACATGGCCTTGACTAAAATCAAATGTATCCCGATCGTGATACATTAAGCAATGTACCCCGGTCGGGCTACATTACAGCACGTGATCAAAGCATGGTGGAAAGTGGTGTGACAAAAGGCGGGAAAAATACTGCCAGGTCCTGCCAGTTTTCTTTTTCGTGAATGAACACAACAAACACAAACACGAAGCCTCAAGCTAAAAAGCAACGATTTTAAAAGTTATCCAAGAAGTTCCCAAAAAGAAAAACAGCAGCTAGTGGAGGAAAATGATGCAGATATATAAGGAAGGTACTTTGTAAATCATTCATTCTGTGGTTTTGAGAATTAAATTTGTGTTGCTATAAGTACGTCAAGTACCTAGTCGACTGTTTTGGTTCGCTCTGGTTATTCTCTTGCTGTTGAAGTGAAAGTCTAGAAATATAACAAAACACTTAATGTCAGATCCTGAGGGAAACAGTTAGTTTTGTTTTCCCTCGAGTCCTGATGTTTCCCGAGACGAAGTCATAAGCAAGAAACATACCTCATGCAAACATCCTCATTGTTTTGGGTTGGGTAATTCTTTCCCTGAGTCCCAACAGCAGCTCCCTTCAAAATCAAGAAAAATGCTAACTTTCAATTTTGAACACACTGAAAACACTAAGATAATATAGATTAGATAAGATAATCTTCATTTAAACACGTGACATCAGTGAGCCTAAAGAAGGCTCGTTACAAAAATGTACGTCCGTAATAAAAATTATATATAAACTAAATTAAATTTAAAATTAAAAAAATAAATACCTATTCTATTTCTACCTGGAGTTATGAAAACCGGGTTAGCAAACATTTTGTAATTTTTCGCAACTTCCCCTGTCTAATAGCTTGACATATGTTTACTGTGTTGTTTGCTTATGTCGTTTTTTTTTTGTTTGCTTCTTTTGTGGCTAAGGATTTGTATACAAGTGGATGTAGACAGAATTACTATCTTACCCCCCACCCCGTCCCCCTCCTGCCGATTTTTTTCCGTACCCACAATTCTTTCTTTAACACAAGTGACAGTTATCTGAAATCAGCGCGCGCTTAAAGCTGGTTTCGGTGCCGTTTAGCAGTTTAGTTTTATATATTGGTCATCTTGAGAAACGTTTCCCGGAGAGCATCATGTAAAGCTCTGAGATGGGACAAAGTTATTACGATTCGCAGAGTCTGCATCGTCCGATATCGTATTATATTCTCGTTTCATTTGGCTAAACGGATCAATCACCCTGATCCGGGCTGAGACAGAAAGGTACGATATTGTTTGCTTTTCTATGGTGACCACTAACTCTTTGGCCTCGGGAACAGGCTCTTAGGAGTCAAATGAATTAGGTGAGAGCAAAATTGCCGGTGAACTCTGACCCGGGCCAAGACTTTTTCGGGTGTGAAAACAAGGCTAAGGTGATCCGCCGACCGTGTGACTCTACATTCGAGAACTTGAATAAGAAGAGTGTAAGAGAAAAGTCCAGAGGTGTTTATCTGGCAATAGGCTGAGTTTTTCCGAGTTATTCGATGATATTTCGCTTAAGTTAAACGTGAGAAGATTATGCGTGGTTGTGGATAGTCTTACCAGTGCCGCGAAACTGTGTGATTGTGTGATTTCCGCATGGAGTTGACAGGTATGTGATCGCGTGGTTGAACTGCGGTTTGGCCAAAATATTCTGTGCCAGCCATTAATATTGTTTCGTCCGTGTTTAGCTTAACTGATTGTACCTTGGAAAAGCGACTCTAGACTCAGGAAAATTGGATCTAGGTCTAGTTTCAGCGGACTCTAATGGCATTGAACCATAAGCCGATTTTTGCAGATAAGAAAGTGATAATTTGTGCACTACGTTTCATTCAGTTTGTTGTCTATTCCAAGCGGAATTCTGTTGTTTATCGAACCGCGAAAAAAGTAGTGTTTTGCTAACTATTTAAGTCGTTATGTAAGCCTTAACCAGGCACTCTTTCGCTGCAGTTCACTCAACTTAAAAATTTCTAGACTGAAATGACACCGGTTTGAAATTTCGCGAAGTCAGTTTACTGAATAAACTTTCTAAGATTTGAGTCATTCTAAATTTGGACTCGTTGGAATGCTTCTAGGGACCACTAACTTACTGCCCGGCGTCAGATAAAGGCTTTTAATCGACCTTTGAATGAGTTTTGTTGTTTTAAATTGCCAAGTAGTAGAATGAGTTGATATTTTTGCTAACCCGGTTTTCAAAAATCCAGGTATATTTAGAAATTAAACAATCTAACTGCACAGACATTGCAAGGACACACTTCCAGGCCCAGCTTAAGTTCTTTGAGCTTGCCAACGAAATTCTTTCAATCGGGGGCCTCCCTAACATGAGAAGGTAGATGGTTCCAGAGTCTACATGCAATATAAGAAAAGGATTTTTGCTTGAAGGTAGTATTAGGGGCCGGTTGAATCTGCTACCAGTTCCTCAAAGATTATAGGCACAGTTTTTGATACTAAACATAATATATAGATTTAGCGAGGGCTAAAAGCGAGGCTCCCATTGATAAATTTATGATATGAATCATACAATAAACTTGTATTCCACAATTCAGTTCAGTTTAGAGCACATTCGTGTGACTTTTCAGGGAAAGGGTAAGTGATTTTAGACAAAAATAATTTGCAAACAACCAAATCTTACATCGAGTTGATGGCCTCATATGTACCCAAAAACTGGCAATCGTCTTCGATCACATTTTTTAAGAGCAATAATGGCTCTTGATCACCGTAGGTTAATTAGGCCTGGAAAAAAGTTCCGGCCGAATTTTTTGCGTTCGACATGTTTACTTACAAAACATTGCCAACAAATCTGGGTTCGTGTAAACCAACATTATATGTCATTTATACATCACATCTGAGGTGAAACAGTACTATGAGGCACTGTTTTTATCATACAGACCTACAACAGAATGCAGTATTTGACAGTTTTGCAATACAAATTGCTATCATTCAATATTCAAGACGATCGAAGCACGCGTGGGCTTTAGCTAAACCGTTAAAAAAATTTCCAAAATCACTTATACGGCCAGCCGGTTCTGACTTTTGCAGTGCTAGCTGTGGCGAGTGTTTGAATGAACATTAACACAGTTAAGCTCCAATATAATAAAGAATTTATTATGTTTATTTTTATTTTAAAATGGTTTAACGCACGGCATTTTGAGTACTCTGGGAAGCGTTGTTCACTGAACGACTGAAAACAATCGGCACAGCGATTAAAATTTCAAGAGGGACTACTAATAATCAATAAAAGAAATAAGATGCGGTGAAACATATACTGAGACGACAATTTTCATTCAGGAGGACAAGTAAAGTATCAGGTTTATATAAGCTTAGAGATCTTTAAAAAGCCTTTAGACATTTTCTGAAAACAAACGGCATAGCGATAAAAATTGCAAAAGAGACTACTAACAATCAATAAAAGGAAAATAATTCGGTGAAACATATACAGAGACAACAATTTTCATTCACGAAGACAAGTATTAAAGTGTCTCTGAAAATCCTAGTTTATGTTTTTAATTTTGTAAGCCGGCTTCCCGGTGTTTGCTTTTTCCAAAGACGAACTCGAGGCAAGAAAATCGCTCAAAGCTTCTTTTACAGCCAGAATTATAACTAAATATTCTTATGAACGTGTTCTTTCTGTTTGCGGTGAGAAAATGTCTAAAGGCTTTTTAAAGATCTGTAAGCTTATATAAACCTGATACTCGGTCAGATCATTGTCTCAAATCTTACAAACGTGCGTAAACAAAATACCCACATAAACTACGCTCGACTTCATTAAATTAGAAACAAGACGCTACGGAGCTAGCGTACACTTCGGCGTCGTGGTTGTGGAACTAATTAATTGTAAATGCGAGGAATAGTAAGAAATCAAATATGGTGAGAGTAAGGTGTGAAATTATGGGATTTGTCAGGATATTCTGAAATGAGCAACATCCAAGAGGCACAAGGAAGTTTAACACCAAAGGAACAGCCTTTACAGACCTTTAAAACACAGCATCCGCCAACACAAACTTGACTTGAACTTTGAGTAAAACTAAACAGCCTCTACCAACAATAACAAACTCTCACTTGAACTTCAGATATCTTACGGCTTCCGCGAACTTGTAAACACAGAACCTGAAAATCGACCTTCGTCACACTTGACTAAACACAGCAGTCCAGCTCGTGGGAAAAAACTTAGTTCGTCAAAAGAACTCGCTTGAAACTTGTATACCGTTTGACATAAGGTTCTAGAAAATACTAAACAGGCGAATAGTAGTAGCTTTTCGACATATTTTATGATTTCAGTAACATGCCCTAATTAATTATTCATGGTAATCCAAAAACGTACAGAACGTTCGAGAAAGTCACGCAACGCGTGAAAACAATTTTACTACGTAACACTCAACAAAGACAAAATGTCTTTGTGCAGCATTTTGTAACTTTAAATTCATCATAAAACAGTTCGAAAGGAGGGCTCACTCGTGAAGTGTTTTTCAACACTCGAAGAGAAATTTCGTGTCTCTGCGCGGCCACGAAATATCCTCTATTTATTCCTTGAGTAATTAAAGACTAAACTCGAAGTGATCTCAAGTTATCACCAAGTAGTCCGATCTCATTTCGTGAAATAGTTGAAACAAGCCGAAAAGTCACGAACTTGCACGCTCAGTCTTGTCCCGAAACTAGTGCATCATTTCATAACTATTTTTCATTTCCCAAACTACCTTGGGTCGCAGTAGTGCAATCGGCTAATCCCTCAACTTAGAGTCTCCTCTGATCTGACGGGTCACACAGGTGAGTCGGTTCAAACCCCGGGAAGGCCAAAATAGCAACTCTTTCTTCCTCGAAAAAGTTAAAGAATAAATCAAAGAAATGGAAGTGATCTCGAGATATCTCGGACTAATTCGGCTCTCCCTTCGTCAAATAGCCGAATAGAGCCGAAAACCTACAGACTTTGCTTGCCCAATCTTGTCAAAAAATTGCAACTTTGATACATTCCTGAGCGTCGCCAATCCTTTACTTCGCGCTCCGCCGAAGTAATAAAAAACAAACATCAAATACAATAATTACTCAGGCTTACCACTCGAGATGCAGCTCCTCAAAGGTATCAAGTAAGGCCAGTATCGCTTCAGACTTTGAAACCCTCTTACGCATTAAACAAGGTGAAAACGAAAACGATGCCATCCGAAATGACATCCGAAATCGGATTTCCAACTTTGACAAGTGACGTATTTCTCAACCAAAAACCCAATAAACAAACTTGGTATGAATAACAGAAGACTTCCAATAGCAGCTGAATTTCATTTTGTACATCCAGTGGAAAAAGACAGTTAAAAACATCACAAGTTGACACAAAACTCTGTCAGCTTCAGCTGTCAAAGTAAACAAGATTCAAGATGCTGCCTAAATTTTCTGCATGAACTCACCTGTCAAATTTTGACCAATCAGAGCATAAAAATTGGACGTAGAGCGTGACCAACACGTGAACATGGGGAGAAAAGTCAAAAGCAACTGTCTTCCCTGCCCGTAGCAGCTGACTGAATTTTCGCGTCCGAGGTCAGTTTGAAATCAAAATTTTAATTGTGCGGCACATAAACACAACATATTTCAAATGATTTTTTTTAAAATTTTAAACTTGAGCCTGCGATCATTTGAAAACCAGTACCTTGTCAGCGGATAACTTCAAAAAAAACTTAACCTCGATTGGTCGACACCTGAGCCCACGATTCGCTCAAGTGATACTGGTCAGCGGATACCTTGTTTTGACAGCTGTCAATTGATCACAACATTGACGTCCAATATGTGTATCAGTTTTCCTGTGCTCCGATCCCAAACTAGCTAAAAAGTATGATTGAACATTGTTCGCGATCTAGTAAAACGATTAACTGGTCAGCGGACAGCTTCCAAATAAATCACGTCACCTCGATGAGTTGACACATGAGCTGGCGATATGGTCATGGGATACTGGTCAGTGCTATCCTGTTTTGACAGCTGTCAATTGACCATATTGTGAGTGTCATACATAAAAGGTGAGGACTTGCCAAGACACGCCTGAGACACCCCTCCCTTCCTTTTGATAGTCTCCCCTACCCTACCCGTACAATCTGTAGACGCGTACGTACGCTCAGCAGTCACGTGACAACCAAGCGAAAAGAGGTTGACCATATTCCATGAGTATGGGGCTCTGTCCCACGCGCGCTTCGCGCGCGCGGGAGCCCCGCTAGTACTTATATAATTAGGATAGCCTAAGTTATATTTAAATACTTATACTATAAGATCTTGTCCACAGACTCATAAGTTGGAACAAAATAAATTGTCTCCATAAATACCTCTTATTAGCCGAGTTTTCGTACCGTACTGTAAATTACGGACTGAGTTTTTTTTTCCATCGATTTATGGCCCAAGCGCGAAGCGCGCGGCCCATACATCGATAGAAAAAGAACGAGAATCCGTAATTTACCGTACGGACCGTAAAAAACGAGGCTAATAAGGTGTTTATTATATGACTTCTTCCAGTTTGGGGGACCGGAAACAAGAGCAGGACACGCGATTTGACAGTAATTTCACAGGCGTCAAAAACGAAAGTTTTATTGGTTCAAGAAGACAATAGCACATAACAACGGGTTTCCGGAAAAGTGTAAACAAATTCGCCATGTTGAAAAAGGTTATTCGGTCAAAACTAAGAGCACTGTAAGTTTTATCTCTTTTTAGCTCTGGAGGAGTTTGGAAACCGGACACTGTGTCTGCCTCGAAGTCGTTTCCATCTTTCCTACGTTGGTCCTTGTAAAAAAAAAAAAACTGCTAAAGGCAAAGAAGCTTTTCAAGGTATGTTTGTTGTCATTGTCGAAGGATGTTCGCTCGTTTTTTGGGAAAACCTCTCAAATTTCTGCCAGTTCATTCTCGTCTTCAATTGTGATCTGCGTTAAAATTTTCAGACACTGACTAGAATTCTCTTCCTCGGTAAGGTTACAATTTCTACATCAGCCTCGTTCTCATTAAAACAAAGCTAGGTTAAAATTTGGAAAGGTAAAGTCAACATCCCAGTCCTCAGGGTTTACAGACATATTTTAAAGTTTATTCGGTCAAAACTAAGAGCACTGTAAGTATTCAGTCCCCAATGTGACGCTTGAGTCTTTTGAAAACTGTACATTGTGTCTGGCTCGAAGTCGCTTCTATATTTCTTTCTTTGGTCTTTGAAAAACACTGCAAATGGCAAAGAAGCTCGTCAAGATGATCGGGTACAGGCATGATTGTTATCATATTTATCAAAGGAATTACCCATTTTCTCTTCGGCAAAACATCTTGAAACTCTGCCATTCGATTTCGTCTTCTTAAGGTATTAGAACTGCTATAAAGTCAAAAAATGATCATGTTTATAAAATCGCTTATTTGAAATGTACTCTTAACCTGAACTCAAATTCCAAAAATGAAGCATTTTCATTAAATATAAACCGAGAAAACAAAGGCCAAAGTTGGTATCTAAGAGCGCTTTTTTGCAAATATTTATAATCACAGGGCTGAAATCCAACGCAATACTTTCCGTTGTTGACAGAAATGTTGCAATTTCCACAACCCGACACGCGATAACGCGTTACGAGTTTCAAGTAAGCCAGGGCAAACTATTGTAAAATTCCCTTACATTCTGCTTTTCCAAATTAAGTACGATTGTTTTGATATTTCTAAATCATTTCTATGGCTGTAAAAAGCGTTCTAGAGACACATCAGATATATGATCCTCGCAAGGTCAATGACAGATAAGGTCGCAGTTAAATGACCTATTATGAAAATTAGCACGTTGCTAAGGCTAAAACATTGTTTACGACGCCATATTGAGAGTACGTCACGCAACGAATTCAAACGAAGATTTCGTATTTTCTCGCCTTTTTCCGTGCTACAATTGGGTCAGTGTCACAAGAAACATTAAGAACAGCAGTTTACTCGTAAGAATTCAAGATGGCGACGAAGAAAACAGCGCAGCGCGACGAAAGTTAAGGGCGAATTAAGGGAAATTTTGCGATTGTGTTGGACCGCACTGAAAACAAATCGATGTAAAAAGATGAGGATTTATAATACCGTGCTGAAACTTGCCAGGTTTATTCACAAAATGTAAAGAAAAAATGTATTAAATTCCTGGCAATTCTCGGAATATGTTGGAATTTTTGCGGCGGTCTAAAGTTACAGGGCATTACCAAAAAATTCCACCTGTATATCTCAGGAAAAAGTTGCTGGCTGCTGCCGGGAATTTTAAGGTAAATGAACAAACTAATTATAAGTCGGTTCCAATTTTTTTTATTCCTAGCTATCGAGAGAAAGCCAGAAATACGGAATTAGTGAATTTTTGAGCCTGCGATATAAATCGGAAATAACACCTTAGATGTGAAAATTGACTCCTCGGACATCAATTTTCTGAAAGCTCAGCACTCGCTTGATAAGCCTGTGTAATTTTTATTTTACAAAATTCTTAATCATTTGAGAAATAAATTTATAGCAGATCTATTACCTTAACTGTGTAATACGATAAAATTTTACAAACGCTCACTAGAATCCTCTTCGATAAGATTACGAGGTAGTTTTTCATCGCCTTCGTTCACAAATAAACATAGTTTAAAATGTTGAAGGACAAAGTCAACATCCAAGTCCTCAAGGTTGACAGACGTCTTATAACTTTATTTAAACCTTTTTTCCGAGGTAAAGAGATTTAGAGTTCCGAAATGAGCATTTTCTTTGAAATTTTGGTCCGTATAGCAAGGTACGGACCGCAAATTTACCAATCGCATGGCGATAACAGACTCAGCCGTATAATAATAATATGTTATTGACCCTGGTATTTCAAGTTCAATGAAATAAGGGTCTAGTACATTACATATAGACGTTAACTCGTCCATGAACTGTCATGACCTCGGTCACCATAATACACACCTTGATATTATATCACTAGAAGCAACTGACAGAGTTTAGGGGGCTGCGTTCAAATAGCTCAAGTCTGACATAGCAGAAACGCTAGCTTGGTACGTTCATAACTAAGAAAAAGCCTTTAAAATACCCACTGAAATTCTTTTTTGCGTTTTATACTGTCAGAGCTCAAATAAAAATAAACGTTTCTCTGTTTGGATCTTTTGTAATTTTAGCAAACCTGGTCTTGGAGACAGAAAAAGTCCCAGTCCGAGCGTAGTTTTGAAAAATATTAAGGTGATCTCAAAGACAAAGGTCCAAATGGTACGTATTTAAGCCTATAGTAAATCCTTAAAGTTAAGCTGAAGTCTTAATTATTATTCTTCAGCATCCTGTTTCATTCGACGGTTCCACACTTGGAATTCGAAATCATAGAATTAAAGCTTTCTTGCAGCTGCAGGCTAATATCGCTTTTCTTTACTGAAGTATGTGTAATTCACCGGAATCGGGCCTTACCCTAGTTTTCGACCTTTAAGAAGAACCTGTCTGGAGGAGAACTACAGTTAATAACACAAAACATGATTACTCGAGATGACGGACAATCGCTCCAAAAACGCGAATCGTAAAAAATCCGCGAAACAGAATCGAAAAAAATTCATCAGATTGCGTATACTACCCTTTTACACTATTATCTTCACAACAGCCTTCAATTCGCCCAAATAATCGCCTGGTTTAGCCAAAACCACAGAACCGCAAATCCTGCCAGAGAACCGCACGCTATATGGCAGAGGCCTCGCTTCCTCTCCTCCCCTTACCATTGTTCTTCGCGCACTTTCTTTCTTCTTTCCCTCTCCCAGCCTCCCTACGACACAAAGAGGCGTCTGCGGAGGAGAGAGGGGAGTAGGGTTATTCACGGGCGGCCCAAGCTCAGTATCAGAGTTTAATCATTAATACATGTGGTTTTATATTGCATAATCCTTAAAATGCCCGTGAACATAAAGGATTTGTATGGAAATTCAGGTATAAGATTCAAGAAGATAAATACTCACTAGAATTTTCAATAAAATACACTTTACTTTATTTGCTTTACTTGTTTTTGGTTGCTCACGTGTGGTTATTTTCCCGATCCATTGCGCTTTAAGCGATTTCCTTTAACCCCGAGTTTCCCTTCTAAGAGAAAGGACAAGGCTATACATTCCAGTTCGGGATGCCCGATGCGAGAGGCGAAAAATGCTTGGCTTAAAATGTCCAAGTAGCCACAAATCCAATGCCGAATCCAAACCAATATGTCCTTGTTTAATTTCACTTCATTAGCCAAGAAATCCGGCCACTGCAACCGACGCCAAGCCGCAGTTTGTTTTCAAAAATCCAAGCATTAGATGCCGCAGAGCATTGTACAATCCCACCACGACACACGACCGTTGAAAACCAGCTTGCGTAACCCTGCCTCGTCTACAAACTAAGCCTCATGGGTTAACACACCGTCACTTGTCATCGATTGAGACAATGATCTCTTGTCGAATCGATCCGAGGGGAGCCGGGATTCAAAACAAAACTTGTCGGTTGCAGAGGTCGGATTGCCTGGCTGATGAAATGAAAAGTGAAATGAAACAAGGACATAATGGTTTGGATTCGCCGTTGGATTTGTGGCTGCTTGGACATTTTAAGCTAAGCATTTTTCGCCTCTCGGAATGGGCATCCCGAACTTGTTCTTTCTCTTAAAGTGGAAACTCGGAGTTAAAGGAAATCGCTTAAATCGCAATGGATCGGGAAAATAACCATACAGCAAGCAAAAACAAGTAAAGTAAATAAGGTAAGGTGTATTTTATTGAAAATTCTAGTGAGTATTTATCTTCTTGAATCTTTTACCTGAATTATCATACAAATCCTTTATGTTCATGGCCATTTTAAGGATTAAGCGATATGAAAACACATGTATTAATGATTAAACTCTCATACTGAGCTTGGGGATCCTGTGGGGTTTATGTCACGCTTCAGCTTTAACATGAGTACTCACAGTTCTTACAGGTGGTATGACCGTATTTATGAGCACTAGGTAGACCGCCAACTTCTGTTGTTTTAAAAATAGTCCTAATTAAAAATAAGATAAATTCTACATTTGCCCTTGAACATTCGCTTCTCGGCCAAATGCAGGCATTATCCTTCGATGTACCAACATGTGTAACGATGTCGATATTATATAAGTGAACGACTGGTGCGAAAATTGTGGCGCTATTCCGAGAACAGATTTATATATGAGCGCACTTTAAAATTCTCAATGTGCTCTAAGTTTGGCCGTCTGAATACGGCACCACGTTTATGAAAACCAACAGAACTGTTCTCAATTCGACCTTTGCGAATCCGGTCGCAACGATCCGAGCTAAAATGTTGTTTCGTTAGTATAATATATACGATTAAAAAACGGTTGCTGACCTCTTTTCTAGCAACCCTAGTAATGGTGATTGAATACCATGATACCTTTGCTTTCAAATTTAGGTTTTTGCCATGATAGGGTGTAGTACGAGTGATGCAGTGACATTATCTTACACCTTTCCAGGTAAATTGTTAGAGATTTTAGAGACCAGGCATTTTGGTGGTGATTATTTACATGGAGTAATGTAACCATTAATTTCAGCTAGAAACCAGAATGGGTTTTCTAGTGTTCTCGTGGCGAGAACACCGGAATCTCACCCATGTGTCCGGGGTTCGATTCTTGGTTTCGGCGGTTAATGTTGGTTGATTTTATTGCTGCTTCTCCTTTCAGAGCTCCGAGGGGTTTTTCCTCCGCAGGGTACGGTGCTAAGGATTTTCCTTCTTCTCCAAGTTCCAATTCGATCTAGATAGAGGGCCTCTAGGGAAAATATTACTTAAGTAGTTGGTGTTACCTTCAATAAATGGAGGTTATTCATTCATTCATTTTTATTTACTAGCTTATCTATACGCGTCCTAGAGATGGGTGATATATTGTCAAATGAGCAGACTGGAATATTTTGAACCATGAATCGCGTTGATGTCTCATTTTTTTATGCGCACTCTTTTCAGAGAGCGGGCATAAGTCTTTGAGCTCTATAATATTGCGAAAAGTGAACTTACCCGCCATTTTGAATAATATAAGATTGGAAGCGATAACATCTTTCGATTGGAGATGCAAAACACAGTGAAAACATTACGCTTATCTTGAACCGGTTCTGCGCGCAATTTTACTCACTTCGCAGTGAGTTTAGTTTACGACATAATCAAAATCTCGCACGCGCTGAAATAAATGGAAACTTCATCTTTCCTTTTTAACTTTTGAACAAACAAAATTCCTGCAAAATAAAGCAAAGTGATGTTATTAACGTTGATGTGAAATATGCGTATATGCCCGATTTTGCAAAAAAGAAAAAGAGCTAGTGAGAAAAAACAATAGCGTGCTGTATTCATTGTTTAGTTTGCCCCCATCATCATATTAATGAGCATGGTCATGAATTCTTAGCAACCAATGGTTGAAGCGTTTTCATAGCGTCAATGCATTATTGTGGGTGATATGACAGTTCTACGAACTTTGTTGAACAGGAAGTAAATGTCCCGGGAACAATAGGCATTCTGCGCTATGGCGAATCTTATGGACGTCGCAAGTGGCATGTGGTGAAGCCATCCACTACTTTATCGCAAAAATGATAAACAGTAATTGAATACCATGAATATCTAGACATGTCAATGGTTAGACGATCAATCACTTTCCGATGACGAGAGCAGAGGCAAATAATTGGACTGCGAAAATTGACTTGATCTGCAAAATTTTCACGATATTTCGCAAAAGGAGTTTAATGAAGTTATCATTTAATCGGAATGCCTCTTTTGTAATGCAGTTTACCGGAGAAATGCGGAGCAGCTATTGTCAGCACAGACGGGGAACAAACGGCGTATAAGAAGAGCATTTTCACCAGCAAAACAACATTACTAAATAGCTATCTGCAGTGACGTTACCTCTGGCTCAATCAAACTTCGAAAAAGTTTTCGGAATGATAACAATGAAGTACTAAAAATCAGGCATGTGTTGGACGAGAAAAGGGTCGTTGTTGTATAGGGCGATCACTTGAATGCAATATCCTTATCCTGAGTGTTCTAAATCGAAGTGCCTTCGGCAAGAAGTTTTGTCTTCTCTCGATCTCTACTCGCCGCTTGGGATGAATATCTTAAAAGCAACGGCATTATATGAAGAGTAACAACAGTATTACGTCTACACGTTGGTTGAAATGTTTTTCTTTAATGTTATGTTAATTAACAATTATCATTTGAAAAAGAGATGAATAGTGCCAGAATATTCCTAAGGCCACTGTTCACTGAGATAGTTGTCGTAGTCGTCATGTCCGATACAATGCGCGGGTCAGTTAGATGACTTGAAACACCAAGCTCCCTGAGTGTGTATATACTAATTGTTATTATTGCTATATTATTACCTTAGGATGTCAAAATATAACAAACTTCCCCAAAAGAGAATGCCTCAGACTTACAGGTAAGTTTCAGACTTATTTCAGGTAGTTAACGAATATATCCACACGTTTGTACATTAACGTCGGTCATTTGTTTTTGTTTTTGTTTTTTCAAAATTAATGTTTTGAATTAACGGGTATGCTGCTGAAACCGCAAACGGTCATGATACATGCATACGTACTTACATAAATAAATACGTAAAGTTTATTTTACACTGTCAAATCATTGATACATGTACTGCAATAATACAATTAAAAATACTGATTTCCAAGATCGCCGTATGTGAGCCTGCTCATTTTAAAATGCTGCATAATTTTACGTTAAAAATTTTTAGGGAACAGCACTCCGTAGTTCATGCTGTTCCATAGGGCTACTCTGTTGAGAATAGAGAGAGAGATAAGAGAAGAGAGACAGACCATTTAGGACCTTGAAAATGGTTTTTATAGATAAATACTTTTTCTTACTAGTATCCAAATTATTCCAGTCAAAATGTTTTCATAACGAGCTTCGGCTCGTTTTGTAATTTGATTCTGGCGGTACGATTTTGGAGTTTTTGTATTTATAATTTTTCAATACTATTCTCCACCTAACTTCTTAGATCAGTTCAGGGTTCAGACTCTGCTACTCGTAAAACTGTAACCTATAGTGCTACCTGCCCATAGATGAGTCGTTAGCGACTAAACCGGCGCCCCCATCAGGTATATCCTGTGAGCGGGGTTGTATGTCAACCAGCGGGACGAGAAACAAAACCTTTCAAAGGGCGAATGAGCTTGTTGTGACCCAACCGCTAGCATGCAAATGTTGCTGTGGGGCGCTAAGGTCTCGGAGGGACAGACTCAACCTGGTGGTCATGCAATGCTTTATCTCCAGGCGTCTCGACCATGCCCTGCAGCTGGGCTCAAATAACACAGGACGAGAGATTGTTGACGACACTGCGCAACTCTTCTTCATATTAACCCAATTCAAGCGCAAGTCAAGACAGACTAACCTTACTATCCATTAAACCCTGAAGCCATGGGCGAGTGACGAAGCAGATGGTGGGGATTCACTGGAAGCTGTAATCAACAAACTTGCACACAGGCGGCCCAGGGCATAAGTGTCGCTCTCTACTTGACCGAAGCAGCAGTGGAGTTCGGCAGCCCCCTGGATGTCTGAGCAGTCCTATTTTAAGAATCTTTCTGCTTACCTCCATGGCCTGATGAAGGGACCAGAAAAGTTGCTCAATTCATAGCCTGCTTCACCTTCCCTGGCCTGCTTACCGCGACAGGAGGGGACCCCATCTTTGCGGTCGACATTTTAAGATGTAATCAAATTTGAAATTGCAAATTATCGGTACGTGGAATGTGCATACGCTCTCTGGACAGCACCAACGTTGACCGACCTAAGTGACGGACAGCACTAGATAAAAGAGAACTAGTCTGGTACAACTTTCATATCGTAGCGCTCTTTGAGACCAGGTCAGCCAATGAAGGTCAGCTAATGAGCTGGTTACACCCTTTCCAGGAGCGTTCGCAGAAGCAGGAGTAGGCTTTGCTGTCAAAAAAAAAAACCTGATTAGTAAGCTTAAAAACCTCATAGGAATCAAAGATCGCCTCATCACTCTTCAGCTCCCTTTCCGAAGATAATGTAATGCCACTGTTATCAGTAAATATGCTTCCACAATTACGAATAAAGAGGAGATCAAAGTTAAATTCTACAAGGAATTAGGAAATGTCATCGAGGGCGTAACAGAAGAGGACTAACTCTGATTGTTCCTCAAGACTTCAATGCTAGAGTGGGCACAGTTAACAAGACCCGAGAAGGAGGAATGTGATGGGAAAATGCAACAGTAACGGGCTGGTAGCTTTGAAGACCTGTTCATCCACGTCCTTTTGATCAACAAAACTGTTTACCGCCTGCCCAACCACAACAAGACGTCCTGGATGCACCGATGCAGCAAGCCCTGGTATCTAATCTATTATGTTATTGTCAGGAGAGGGAATAGACAGGACGTTAGAATGTCAAAGACGATGTGCGGTGCAGATAGTTGGACTGTTGGACAGAATCATCTTCACAAAACTCAAATTGCCCATTCAGCCCAGGCGGAGCCAACAAGGAAAGACGATGACCTAGTGGGTCAATGTCAGCAAGTTAGAACAGCACTCCGGACAGCAAGCTAAGTGAGCTCGATATATGAGCAAACGGAGAAGAGAAGGAATGGGTGACATTCAGTGATACGGTGTATCATATTAGATTCTATCATTCTGGCAGAAATACTGAAATACACGCAGATAACAAGACTGGTTTGATGAGAAAAAATGATGCAGAAATCCAAAAGCGCAAACTCTTAGAGCACATCAACAAGACACAACTCTGTCTCCAAGAAATCAGCCAACTATTCCACCCAAAGAAAGGTGCAGACTAAGCTCAGAGAGATGCAGGACTCCTGGTAGCCTCCCACGCAGAGGTTCTTTTGGCTCGTCACGCAATTCTCTCCAACGAGCGTCTGCTGAAACGAGCGGTTTAAAACGTAGACCAATCACAAAACACTTCCAGATCTCAGTTAGAACTTGGATTTCGATGTACCGCAGGGCTCTTGCCTCAGGCCATTGCTTTTCACGATTTATGCAAGCAAATTGTTTGATGTTATCAAGGTGCACCTTCCCACGGTTCACTGCTTCGCTGACGACACGCAGTTGTATGTGTCCTTCAGTCCAAACAAAAGTACCGGGCAATTTAAGGCTGTCACTGCTATTCAGCTCTGTGTCGATGATATACGTAACCGGATAACCAATGATAAACTACTTCTCAATGACGATAAAACAGAATTCCTAATGATTGGTACCAAGCAACAACTAGCCAAGGTTAATGTTGATCGTATTTTAATTGGAGACTGTGTAATTAGACCAAAAGGGGTAGTTAAGAACTTAGGGACATGGTTAGACTCAACTCGTTTAATGAATTCTCATGTAAATAATACTTGTTCCAATGCTTTTTATTACTTGTATAAAGAAAAATTAGGAAATATTTTTCTAGGCAGTCCACTGAGACGCTCATTCGCGCATTTGTCTCAAGTCGCGTCGACTATTGTAACATCCTGCTCTATGGCCTGCCAGCCTACAAGCTTACTGAGCTACAGAGGGTCCAAAATGCTACCGCTAGGTTAATTTTCCAGGAATCTAAATACTGCCATGTAAGACTGTTGCTGTATAATCTGCACTGGCTGCCGGTTAAATTCCGAATTGACTTTAAGATATTACTATTAACGTATAAGACTATCAATGGCTTAGCGCCTTTTTATCTCCAGGAACTTATTAATCTTAAAGAAGCATGTAAATACAAGTTACGCTCCGATTGGGATGGACCGCTACTTAACCTTGTGAAATGCAAAACTTTAACAACGTTACTGCTGCTCCTCAACTATGGAATTCATTGCCCTATGCGATTAGGAATAGTCCCTCAGTCCTGAAACTTTTATTTCTTTTCAGAGATGTGTAATCGCCATCAAGAATATCTTAACGAAACGAGGAAAACGTGTAAGCAACTGAATCATGCATTTCCTCATATTAATTGAGCGCTTTCGCAGCAGAACGGGGATTTGGCGCCGCAGGACGAATGATGATCTCTCGGGACTTCCTCGCTTCCTCGATCGCTTTGCGTGCTCGCTCTGCTCATACTTTTCAAAAGCCTCTACCATGAAACAAAGTCTCTTAACTTCGCCACGTTTATTAGAAATCAGCTGCTGATTCCAGAGACGATGTTATGAGTACACATAAAATCAGGTTATGATTTCGGAGACGATGTTTGTGTAGACATAAAATCAGGTTATGATTCCAAAGATGATGTTATGTGTACCCAAAAATAAGGTTATGATTCAGAGATGATATAATATAATAATGTACACACAAAATCAGGTTATGATTCTAGAGATGATGTTATGTGTACACATAAAATCAGGTTATGATTCCAGAGATGATGTTAGTGTAACACAAATAACAACACAACTAGCATTCGACTCTCTTCAGTAAACTAGCACACGGGTTACACGAGCGACACGAGTCTAAAGTTTACAATACTTCGCACTTTCGACCTAACTCGGGCATAGTACCCACGCTACACTACCCCCTGTCACGTAAGGTCAGAGGCACAAGTGAAAACTTCTAACATTAGCATGCAAGTGTTCGTACATAGTTAAAGGGCCAAGTTGGGTAAACTGCAACTGTTCTAACATAGTCTAGGAGCCAGACGGGCTCTTTTCCCTCGGCACCGCAGAAATACGTTTTGTGACGTCACAGCACCTGGTCAGCGGTATTTGAATTCGTTCGATCGCTTTCTGTCGTCCTTCGCTGCTTCGCTTATACATGTGTTTATAACCATTGAGGTCGGTTTCAACGTGGAGTTTAACGGGCGGTCTTCGCTTTTTTGAGACTAGCTTTCTTTAATAGATCGTGAACCGAGGTAAAGTACTAGTAAATACAGTTGACGTCGAGTCAGTTTGAATTGCCCTCTGAAAAATGTACCAGAAGCTACAATGGAGAGCCAGAAAAAAAGAAGATTTTGAACACTGGCAAGGTTTTTAAGTGGAGCATTGCGTTCATAATATGCGATGGAGGTAAGCCACTTTTTGAGAATTTATCAATAACTTTATTTAAGGCGGTAAGCTTACTTAGCTCAGCTGCCGTTTACACTGCGTTTACATCATCATCTTACAAACAACCCTGATATTTTGTCGTAAGTTAGTTGTAAGCTTTGATAAACTTAAAAAATCTGCCTTTTCATAACCGTGCCTTTGTCGACTTGGTTTAGCCATCAACTTCTTTTTTTCATGGTTCAATAAAGACAAACAGTTCATTAACCACAGCATGAGTTCAGTAAACATAAACTAACATAACTGGGCATGTTAAGAACGAAAAAATGACTACACATCTATTCAATGACCACACACCACTTCGATGATCAAGCCAGTAGCTTTGGGTTCCAGGTTCTATTTTTATTTCTAAGGGTAGTGACAGTGGTGTTTATTTCCCTTGGTAAGGAGGTGGGTGGGGGGAGGGGGGAAAAGGGAGGGTTTTACCATACAGTAGTCATTCAAAAATTAGTCCATTTTCATTGTTTGTATTAATGCCAACATTGTCCTGTGATCAGCTTATTAATAGTGAAACCATTTCCTCCTCATGGAACATGGAAGTGCCTTATTTAATTAGTTAGCAGCTAACAAAGGGTGTATAATATTATCGCGATCCAAACTTGGTCTACAAAACTGCCTTAACGTACTATCTTCATATTGCAACTCATGGATGCTTAGAATAAATCCTAAGAAAACCAAAATAATGATTTTTCAACGATGCACTCGAAAATGTGAGCATAACTTCCGCATAGGCAATGAAGTAATCGACGTTGTACAAAACTATACTTACTTAGGAACTCGCATTACGTCTTCCGGAAATTTTACACTTTCGCTTGAACATCTCCGACAAAAAGCTCTTCACGCGCTCTTCAGCCTCAGGCGGCACACGGATTTGAATAGTCTTAAGCCCTCACTAGTGTGTAAAATTTTTGACTCTATGATTTCACCAATTCTAACCTACAACAGTGAAGTTTGGGGTGCTTTTGTTAAATCAGATTTTTTAAGTCCTGGGACAGCTCTGCAATTGAAAAAACCCATTTGCAATTCTGTAAACGTTATTTACAAGTACATAACAAGGCATCCAACATTGCTTGTAGAGCTGAACTCGGTAAATTTCCCATGATCATTGATATAAATAAAAAGATTCTAAATTACTTAGACTATCTGAGAGGTAAAGATGAAGATTCTATAGTTAAACAGGCCTTACAAATTTCAATTGACCTTCATCATAACGGAAAAACTAGCTTTTACTCTAATCTCATGAAAATGGTTGACTACTATGATCTAAACTATGACTTTTCCTGTAATTCATAGAGTGACTCAATAGTTAATAGGTATATCGGCATAATGAAAAATAAATACGTCTCTTACTGAATCAGACCCTTCAACAATCACAAAAACTCAGTTTTTTGTTGTACAATCAAAGAGGACTATAGCCCCTCGCCGTACCTAGTTTTAACAAGAAAAAACCCTTCGAGAAAAGCATTAGTTAGATTTAGAATAAGTAGTCATCAACTTAGAATTGAAACAGGTAGATACGAAAACATTCCTCGCAATGAAAGGATATGTCACTTTTGTACAAGTAACAAAATCGAAGACGAAAATCATTTCTTACTAGATTGTAAGGCTTATTCTCAGATCAGAGACAAATTTTTCTCCTAACTAGAAACTAAAATACCTAACTTCAAATCACTTTCACACGATACTTTAATATCTCTTCTTATGAATTCTTCTGATTATTTAATTAACTGTCAATTAGTTTCATTTATCTCGCAATGCTTTGAATTAAGAACCAAATTAATATCAATGAATGAATGAATGAGAACTGTAACGTTTTGTAATGTTTTGCAAGTACTAATTAGTTGAATTAGTACTTAAATTTAGACTAATAGCTTTTGCAATACTGTAATTCCTTTATGGTCATGCAAATAAAGCTTTTGGTGTTGTTGTTGTTGTTGTTACACCCAGAATTTACTATGACTCTCCCAATTCCAAGCTTCTGGATGGTTTATGCCTTGTTTGTTCTTTTTTAGAATGAGGTTAGGGCAAATGATCTTGCATATACAACAATCTTGCTTTTACTTTAAATAGAATGGGGTTGGGGTAATGGTCTTGTACAGGAGGTTATTAGATGTTAGCGATTTATCAGTTTTTATAACTTTTTTTATTCTTTAACTATATTTATCAACTTAAAGTTTTTTTTAATATTTATTTTGCCTTACAGATGGTTGCAAAAGAGATACAAAGCAAAGTGGAGAGCATATCTGCACCTTTATGAGCAGCAGTAGATGGAAAAAGAATTTCACAAATTGAAAAGAGAGAATGGATGTATATAAGAAAAAAACATTTTTTCTTGTTTCTATAAACTTCCAGTCATGTTTTTCGTTTCGTCCATATTAACTTATGACTTTGCTCAAATCATCAACTTGCTGTTTGAATGTTGGTTCAGTTAAATGAGTTGACGGCCCATTAGAGTTGTGTCTTTTAAATGAAATACTTGTTTACAAATGGAATTTTTATGTCTTTACCAGAGAATTAGTGTTAATAAATAAAATTAATATGAGTTTTGCACATGATTGAGTTATTATCAATTTAGGACAGGGTGAGTGGTGATTGGGGGCAATCCTTTGTATGCCCCCCCCACCCATACAGTGCATTGTTGATCACATGGGTACGCATACAGTGCATTGTTGATCACATGGGTACGCGAAGTTATGTGTCATTCTGCCTTGCAACTTCAGTGTGAAAGGACGTCAAATCTTTTTTCGAACTTCCTCCCCTGGCCTTGTCCTCCTGTCCTTTTATTTGTTTATTACAATTAAAGTGGCTATGGGCGTTTCCCATAGCCATTTCCACCCATATGGCATCTGTGTCTTAATTGCCCGGTAAACAGAGCTCAACCAATGCAGTATCCCAGTTTTTAGTAATATAAACAAGGGAAAGACATAAGTAGCATACATGCTTAACTACATGTTACAAAACATGTGTACATGTAGTTTGTTATTATTCCCTTAATAATACTGAGCAATACAGAAAATACATAGAAATTTTAAAGGAGTGTATGTAACAGGTGTTTTAACAGCATGGGACCAAACTGGCCCTCTTTGATCGTCTAGTAGTTTGAACTCTGCTGATGGGACATGAGTGGAACATGTCAAGAGTTGCATGTTGCATTGTGTTTGTACCACATGTAAGTAGCCTAATCTTTAAACCAGTATGTCAGGAAATGTATTAATCATGTGAGGATAATTTTCCTCATACCACTGTTTGTGGCTCTAGCTCTGGCTCTGGCACTTTGGTTGGTTCCACATGTATAAGTGTGTTTTCTCCTTCAGAAGCCTGAGAATGATAGCTGAATAATTTAAGCTACAATAGATTTTAGAATGACTGTGTAGGACAACAAAGTTCTATGCAGAATTTCATAATATACTACTCTGATTCTTTGCCCAATCTTTAAACCAGTATGTCAGGAAATTTCTCATTATGTGAGGATATTGTTCCACATACTGCTGTTTGTGGCTCTGGTGTATAATTGGTTTGTTCCACATGTACATTTAAGTTTGTTTCCTCCTTCAGATGTTTATGTACTATGCTTCTTTACCACCTTTACTTTTATTCATTTTGTGTTTTTGTTTTTGTTTCTTTTTTTTTTTTTTTGTTGCAAATTCAGCATCTTATGTTATTTTTATTTAAAAATATTATAAAGCGTTCACTCCAAACAAATCTCTTGGTTGCCTCTGTATTTATAACTAGAGGATCATCAGCCCTCTCTGCTTTACATCAATTCAGGCACAAATGAGTGGACAGCATTAATGGAAATTACAGAAACATTTAATATTTTTTCGCACCAAGACTCCCTTGGTTATCACAAAACTAACAACTTATATTATTGGTAATTTATGTGAATAATCCTGTCCCAGACCATTAACTTGTGTCAATAAGAAATATTTACATGCTCACTTATAATGTTTACTGCGTTCATAACAATGGATAATAATTATTTCAAACTTTGATAACACAAAAAGAATTTCAAAACAACTTTGTAAATAATTTTCAAACTTTGTATTATCAATGTTATAGAGAAAAGGATTTCCTGATAAGTAAATAAATATCGCACTGAAATACTTATCACTTATACATGAACCAGAATTAGGGTTTCATGACAGATTTCCTTCACTCAGTACAGCATCAAACAAGTCAAATCACATTTACACATTTAGAAAATAGATATAACATATGTTGAACGAACTGACTTTTTTCTGGAACGAACTGACTATTTTGTGGAACGATCTTCCTATTGTGATTGGAACGATCTGAGCATGGAACGAAATGACCGTAAAGTGGTCACGAAAACTTACCTCCGTGTGATCTTGTTTTTGGTTTTTTCCTCACTTTGGCCAGTCGTGTAACATCTTTGCCGCTTCAATTCGGCACTTATTACACCAACGGTAATTCGGCAGCAAAGCCATAGCTTCAAATAGAGTTTGAAATAACTGCACCTGCGGTCGTCTTGTCTTCGTATCGAATCAAAGTGGCGCTGGTAAACCATTTCAAAAGGCTCCAGCTCACCAGCTCTGTATACTTGAAGGTTGGTATGTCTTAGGGGACCGCTACAGCCCTCGGAAAGGTGCCTCTTTTTGGCCTTTGCACACAACCGAGATCGGTGCAACATCGATCATCATGTCACAAAGACTATCGCGCCGCATACTTTCAAAAAATTCACTCGCTGTGCAAGCACAGTTTGTCTTTGGCACAATACATAATGTTTGAAAAGGAAGAAGGAAACGAGAAGCGAAGTTTAAAGATTAAGTTTTCAGTTTTCGCTCTAAGTTTTGGGGTTTTTTATCGCCTACCGGACTGGCGTTGAAAACCGATTCAAAGTTACCGGTGTTTTGAATTTAAAAGGCGATGACGCTGACCAGCAAAATACTGTATCGCGCCTTCAAAAACGTATTTCTGCGGTGCCTCTTCCTTCACGTCTCGGTCTCGCTGGAGTATGACACAGTTCACGAGATGATTCATCAATATCCTTATCCTGAGTGTTCTAAATCGAAGTGCCTTCGGCAAGAAGTTTTGTCTTCTCTCGATCTCTACTCGCCGCTTGGGATGAATATCTTAAAAGCAACGGCATTATATGAAGAGTAACAACAGTATTACGTCTACACGTTGATTGAAATGTTTTTCTTTAATGTTATGTTAATTAACAATTATTATTTGAAAAAGAGGTGAATAGTGCCAGAATATTCCTAAGGCCACTGTTCACCGAGGTAGTTGTCGTAGTCGTCATGTCCGATACAATGCGCGGGTCAGTTAGATGACTTGAAACACCAAGCTCCCTGAGTGTGTATATACTAATTGTTATTATTGTTACATTATTATCTTAGGATGTGAAAATATAACAAACCTTCCCAAAAATGAATGCCTCAGCTTCACACGTAAGTTTCAGACTTATTTGTTCCTGTTCAGGTAGCTAACGGATATATCCATGCGTTTGTAGATTAACGTCGGTCATTTGTTTTTGTTTTGTTTTTTCAAAATTAATGTTTTGAATTAACGGGTATGCTGCTGAAACCGCAAACGGTCATGATACATACATACCTACTTACATAAATAAATACGTAACGTTTATTTTTACACTGTCAAATCATTGATACATGTACTGCAATAATACAATTAAAAATACTGATTTCCAAGATCGCCGTATGTGAGCCTGCTCATTTTAAAATGCTGCATAATTTTACGTTAAAAATTTTTAGGGAACAGCACTCCGTAGTTCATGCTGTTCCATAGGGCTACTCTGTTGAGAATAGAGAGAGAGATAAGAGAAGAGAGACAGACCATTTAGGACCTTGAAAATGGTTTTTATAGATAAATACTTTTTCTTACTAGTATCCAAATTATTCCAGTCAAAATGTTTTCATAACGAGCTTCGGCTCGTTTTGTAATTTGATTCTGGCGGTACGATTTTGGAGTTTTTGTATTTATAATTTTTCAATACTATTCTCCACCTAACTTCTTAGATCAGTTCAGGGTTCAGACTCTGCTACTCGTAAAACTGTAACCTATAGTGCTACCTGCCCATAGATGAGTCGTTAGCGACTAAACCGGCGCCCCCATCAGGTATATCCTGTGAGCAGGGTTGTATGTCAACCAGCGGGACGAGAAACAAAACCTTTCAAAGGGCGAATGAGCTTGTTGTGACCCAACCGCTAGCATGCAAATGTTGCTGTGGGGCGCTAAGGTCTCAGAGGGATAGACTCAACCTGGTGGTCATGCAATGCTTTATCTCCAGGCGTCTCGACTATGCCCCTGCCGCTGGGCCCAAATAACACAGGACGAGAGATTGTTGACGACACTGCGCAACTCTTCTTCATATTAACCCAATTCAAGCGCAAGTCAAGACAGACTAACCTTACTATCCATTAAACCCTGAAGCCATGGGCGAGTGACGAAGCAGATGGTGGGGATTCACTGGAAGCTGTAATCAACAAACTTGCACACAGGCGGCCCAGGGCATAAGTGTCGCTCTCTACTTGACCGAAGCAGCAGTGGAGTTCGGCAGCCCCCTGGATGTCTGAGCAGTCCTATTTTAAGAATCTTTCTGCTTACCTCCATGGCCTGATGAAGGGACCAGAAAAGTTGCTCAATTCATAGCCTGCTTCACCTTCCCTGGCCTGCTTACCGCGACAGGAGGGGACCCCATCTTTGCGGTCGACATTTTAAGATGTAATCAAATTTGAAATTGCAAATTATCGGTACGTGGAATGTGCATACGCTCTCTGGACAGCACCAACGTTGACCGACCTAAGTGACGGACAGCACTAGATAAAAGAGAACTAGTCTGGTACAACTTTCATATCGTAGCGCTCTTTGAGACCAGGTCAGCCAATGAAGGTCAGCTAATGAGCTGGTTACACCCTTTCCAGGAGCGTTCGCAGAAGCAGGAGTAGGCTTTGCTGTCAAAAAAAACCTGATTAGTAAGCTTAAAAACCTCATAGGAATCAAAGATCGCCTCATCACTCTTCAGCTCCCTTTCCGAAGATAATGTAATGCCACTGTTATCAGTAAATATGCTTCGAAAATTACGAATAAAGAGGAGATCAAGTTAAATTCTACAAGTAATTAGGAAATATCATCGAGGGCGTAACAGAAGGGGACAAACCCTGATTGTTTCGCAAGACTTCAATGCTAGAGTGGGCTCAGTTCACAAGACCCGAGAAGGAGGAATGTGATGGAAAAATGCAACAGTAACGGACTGGTAGCTTTGAAGACCTGTTCATCCACGTCCTTTTGAATAACAACCGCAGTTTACCGCCTGCCCAACCACAACAAGCCGTCCTGGATGCACCCATGCAGCAGCCCTGGTATCTAATCTATTATGTTATTGTCAGCAGAGGAAATAGGCAGGACGTTAGAATGAAAAAGACGATGTGCGGCTCACAAAACTCAAAATACACATTCAGCCCAGGCGGCACCCACAAGGGAAGACGATGAACTAGTGGGTCAATGTCAGCAAGTCAGAACAGCACTCCGGACAGCAAGCTAAGCGAGCTCGATCTGAGAGCAAATGGAGAAGAGAATGAGTGGGTGACATTCAGCGATACGGTGTATCATATTACATTCTATCATTCTGGCAGAAATACTGAAATACACGGAAATAGCAAGACTGGTTTGATGAGAATGACGAAGAAATCCCAAAGCGCAAACTTTTAGAGCACATCAACAAGATACAACTCTGCTTCCAAGAAATCAGCCAACTATTCCACCCCAAGAAAAGTGCGGACTAAGCTCAGAGAACTCCTGGTAGCCTCCCACGCAGACGTTCTTTTGGCTCGTCACGCAATTCTCTCCAACGAAGGTCTGCTGAAACGAGCGGTTCAAAACGTACACCAATCACAAAACACTTCCAGATCTCAGTTAGAACTTGGATTTCGATGTACCGCAGGGCTCTTGCCTCAGGCCATTGCTTTTCACGATTTATGCAAGCAAATTGTTTGATGTTATCAAGGTGCACCTTCCCACGGTTCACTGCTTCGCTGACGACACGCAGTTGTATGTGTCCTTCAGTCCAAACAAAACTACCGGGCAATTTAAGGCTGTCACTGCTATTCAGCTCTGTGTCGATGATATACGTAACCGGATAACCAATGATAAACTACTTCTCAATGACGATAAAACAGAATTCCTAATGATTGGTACCAAGCAACAACTAGCCAAGGTTAATGTTGATCGTATTTTAATTGGAGACTGTGTAATTAGACCAAAAGGGGTAGTTAAGAACTTAGGGACATGGTTAGACTCAACTCGTTTAATGAATTCTCATGTAAATAATACTTGTTCCAATGCTTTTTTATTACTTGTATAAAGAAAAATTAGGAAATATTTTTCTAGGCAGTCCACTGAGACGCTCATTCGCGCATTTGTCTCAAGTCGCGTCGACTATTGTAACATCCTGCTCTATGGCCTGCCAGCCTACAAGCTTACTGAGCTACAGAGGGTCCAAAATGCTACCGCTAGGTTAATTTTCCAGGAATCTAAATACTGCCATGTAAGACTGTTGCTGTATAATCTGCACTGGCTGCCGGTTAAATTCGAATTGACTTTAAGATATTACTATTAACGTATAAGACTATCAATGGCTTAGCGCCTTTTTATCTCCAGGAACTTATTAATCTTAAAGAAGCATGTAAATACAAGTTACGCTCCGATTGGGATGGACCGCTACTTAACCTTGTGAAATGCAAAACTTTAACAACGTTACTGCTGCTCCTCAACTATGGAATTCATTGCCCTATGCGATTAGGAATAGTCCCTCAGTCCTGAAACTTTTATTTCTTTTCAGAGATGTGTAATCGCCATCAAGAATATCTTAACGAAACGAGGAAAACGTGTAAGCAACTGAATCATGCATTTCCTCATATTAATTGAGCGCTTTCGCAGCAGAACGGGGATTTGGCGCCGCAGGACGAATGATGATCTCTCGGGACTTCCTCGCTTCCTCGATCGCTTTGCGTGCTCGCTCTGCTCATACTTTTCAAAAGCCTCTACCATGAAACAAAGTCTCTTAACTTCGCCACGTTTATTAGAAATCAGCTGCTGATTCCAAAGACGATGTTGTGTGTAGACATAAAATCAGGTTATGATTCCAAAGATGATGTTATGTGTACACATAAAATAAGGTTATGATTCAGAGATGATATTACGTGTACACATAAAATCAGGTTATGATTCTAGAGATGATGTTATGTGTACACATAAATCAGGTTATGATTCTAGAAATGATGTTCTGTGTACGCATAAAATCAGGTTACGATTCCAGAGATGATGTTAGCGTAACACAAATAACAACACAACTAGCGTTCAATTCATTTTACTACAAATTAAAACTAGCACTGAGTTACACGAGAGACAGGAGTCCAAAGTCAACAATACTACGCTTTTCCGACCTAACTCGGGCCTAGGCCCCACGCTACCCTACCCATCCCACGTAAGGCCAGAGGTACAAGTAAGAACTTTAACATTAGCATGCAAGTGTTTGTGCATAGTTTAAGGGCCGAGTTGGATAAACTGCAACTGTTCTAACATATCTTGGAGCCAGACAGGCTCTTTTCCTCGGCACACCGCAGAAATACGTTTTGTGACGTCACAGCACCTGGTCAGCGGTATTTGAATTCGTTCGATCGCTTTCTGTCGTCCTTCGCTGCTTCGCTTATACATGTGTTTATAACCATTGAGGTCGGTTTCAACGTGGAGTTTAACGGGCGGTCTTCGCTTTTTTGAGACTAGCTTTCTTTAATAGATCGTGAACCGAGGTAAAGTACTAGTAAATACAGTTGACGTCGAGTCAGTTTGAATTGCCCTCTGAAAAATGTACCAGAAGCTACAATGGAGAGCCAGAAAAAAAGAAGATTTTGAACACTGGCAAGGTTTTTAAGTGGAGCATTGCGTTCATAATATGCGATGGAGGTAAGCCACTTTTTGAGAATTTATCAATAACTTTATTTAAGGCGGTAAGCTTACTTAGCTCAGCTGCCGTTTACACTGCGTTTACATCATCATCTTACAAACAACCCTGATATTTTGTCGTAAGTTAGTTGTAAGCTTTGATAAACTTAAAAAATCTGCCTTTTCATAACCGTGCCTTTGTCGACTTGGTTTAGCCATCAACTTCTTTTTTTCATGGTTCAATAAAGACAAACAGTTCATTAACCACAGCATGAGTTCAGTAAACATAAACTAACATAACTGGGCATGTTAAGAACGAAAAAATGACTACACATCTATTCAATGACCACACACCACTTCGATGATCAAGCCAGTAGCTTTGGGTTCCAGGTTCTATTTTTATTTCTAAGGGTAGTGACAGTGGTGTTTATTTCCCTTGGTAAGGAGGTGGGTGGGGGGGGGGGGAAAAGGGAGGGTTTTACCATACAGTAGTCATTCAAAAATTAGTCCATTTTCATTGTTTGTATTAATGCCAACATTGTCCTGTGATCAGCTTATTAATAGTGAAACCATTTCCTCCTCATGGAACATGGAAGTGCCTTATTTAATTAGTTAGCAGCTAACAAAGGGTGTATAATATTATCGCGATCCAAACTTGGTCTACAAAACTGCCTTAACGTACTATCTTCATATTGCAACTCATGGATGCTTAGAATAAATCCTAAGAAAACCAAAATAATGATTTTTCAACGATGCACTCGAAAATGTGAGCATAACTTCCGCATAGGCAATGAAGTAATCGACGTTGTACAAAACTATACTTACTTAGGAACTCGCATTACGTCTTCCGGAAATTTTACACTTTCGCTTGAACATCTCCGACAAAAAGCTCTTCACGCGCTCTTCAGCCTCAGGCGGCACACGGATTTGAATAGTCTTAAGCCCTCACTAGTGTGTAAAATTTTTGACTCTATGATTTCACCAATTCTAACCTACAACAGTGAAGTTTGGGGTGCTTTTGTTAAATCAGATTTTTTAAGTCCTGGGACAGCTCTGCAATTGAAAAAACCCATTTGCAATTCTGTAAACGTTATTTACAAGTACATAACAAGGCATCCAACATTGCTTGTAGAGCTGAACTCGGTAAATTTCCCATGATCATTGATATAAATAAAAAGATTCTAAATTACTTAGACTATCTGAGAGGTAAAGATGAAGATTCTATAGTTAAACAGGCCTTACAAATTTCAATTGACCTTCATCATAACGGAAAAACTAGCTTTTACTCTAATCTCATGAAAATGGTTGACTACTATGATCTAAACTATGACTTTTCCTGTAATTCATAGAGTGACTCAATAGTTAATAGGTATATCGGCATAATGAAAAATAAATACGTCTCTTACTGGAATCAGACCCTTCAACAATCACAAAAACTCAGTTTTTATTGTACAATCAAAGAGGACTATAGCCCCTCGCCGTACCTAGTTTTAACAAGAAAAAACCCTTCGAGAAAAGCATTAGTTAGATTTAGAATAAGTAGTCATCAACTTAGAATTGAAACAGGTAGATACGAAAACATTCCTCGCAATGAAAGGATATGTCACTTTTGTACAAGTAACAAAATCGAAGACGAAAATCATTTCTTACTAGATTGTAAGGCTTATTCTCAGATCAGAGACAAATTTTTCTCCTAACTAGAAACTAAAATACCTAACTTCAAATCACTTTCACACGATACTTTAATATCTCTTCTTATGAATTCTTCTGATTATTTAATTAACTGTCAATTAGTTTCATTTATCTCGCAATGCTTTGAATTAAGAACCAAATTAATATCAATGAATGAATGAATGAGAACTGTAACGTTTTGTAATGTTTTGCAAGTACTAATTAGTTGAATTAGTACTTAAATTTAGACTAATAGCTTTTGCAATACTGTAATTCCTTTATGGTCATGCAAATAAAGCTTTTGGTGTTGTTGTTGTTGTTGTTACACCCAGAATTTACTATGACTCTCCCAATTCCAAGCTTCTGGATGGTTTATGCCTTGTTTGTTCTTTTTTTTTTTAATGAGGTTAGGGCAAATGATCTTGCATATACAACAATCTTGCTTTTACTTTAAATAGAATGGGGTTGGGGTAATGGTCTTGTACAGGAGGTTATTAGATGTTAGCGATTTATCAGTTTTTATAACTTTTTTTATTCTTTAACTATATTTATCAACTTAAAGTTTTTTTTAATATTTATTTTGCCTTACAGATGGTTGCAAAAGAGATACAAAGCAAAGTGGAGAGCATATCTGCACCTTTATGAGCAGCAGTAGATGGAAAAAAATTTCACAAATTGAAAAGAGAGAATGGATGTATATAAGAAAAAAACATTTTTTCTTGTTTCTATAAACTTCCAGTCATGTTTTTCGTTTCGTCCATATTAACTTATGACTTTGCTCAAATCATCAACTTGCTGTTTGAATGTTGGTTCAGTTAAATGAGTTGACGGCCCATTAGAGTTGTGTCTTTTAAATGAAATACTTGTTTACAAATGGAATTTTTATGTCTTTACCAGAGAATTAGTGTTAATAAATAAAATTAATATGAGTTTTGCACATGATTGAGTTATTATCAATTTAGGACAGGGTGAGTGGTGATTGGGGGCAATCCTTTGTATGCCCCCCCCCACCCATACAGTGCATTGTTGATCACATGGGTACGCATACAGTGCATTGTTGATCACATGGGTACGCGAAGTTATGTGTCATTCTGCCTTGCAACTTCAGTGTGAAAGGACGTCAAATCTTTTTTCGAACTTCCTCCCTGGCCTTGTCCTCCTGTCCTTTTATTTGTTTATTACAATTAAAGTGGCTATGGGCGTTTCCCATAGCCATTTCCACCCATATGGCATCTGTGTCTTAATTGCCCGGTAAACAGAGCTCAACCAATGCAGTATCCCAGTTTTTAGTAATATAAACAAGGGAAAGA
Organism: Porites lobata; assembly: GCA_942486035.1. Classification (NCBI taxonomy): domain Eukaryota; kingdom Metazoa; phylum Cnidaria; class Anthozoa; order Scleractinia; family Poritidae; genus Porites; species Porites lobata. Next base: position 108,918 of record CALNXK010000464.1, on the reverse strand, counting down.
CATAAGTAGCATACATGCTTAACTACATGTTACAAAACATGTGTACATGTAGTTTGTTATTATTCCCTTAATAATACTGAGCAATACAGAAAATACATAGAAATTTTAAAGGAGTGTATGTAACAGGTGTTTTAACAGCATGGGACCAAACTGGCCCTCTTTGATCGTCTAGTAGTTTGAACTCTGCTGATGGGACATGAGTGGAACATGTCAAGAGTTGCATGTTGCATTGTGTTTGTACCACATGTAAGTAGCCTAATCTTTAAACCAGTATGTCAGGAAATGTATTAATCATGTGAGGATAATTTTCCTCATACCACTGTTTGTGGCTCTAGCTCTGGCTCTGGCACTTTGGTTGGTTCCACATGTATAAGTGTGTTTTCTCCTTCAGAAGCCTGAGAATGATAGCTGAATAATTTAAGCTACAATAGATTTTAGAATGACTGTGTAGGACAACAAAGTTCTATGCAGAATTTCATAATATACTACTCTGATTCTTTGCCCAATCTTTAAACCAGTATGTCAGGAAATTTCTCATTATGTGAGGATATTGTTCCACATACTGCTGTTTGTGGCTCTGGTGTATAATTGGTTTGTTCCACATGTACATTTAAGTTTGTTTCCTCCTTCAGATGTTTATGTACTATGCTTCTTTACCACCTTTACTTTTATTCATTTTGTGTTTTTGTTTTTGTTTCTTTTTTTTGTTGTTGCAAATTCAGCATCTTATGTTATTTTTATTTAAAAATATTATAAAGCGTTCACTCCAAACAAATCTCTTGGTTGCCTCTGTATTTATAACTAGAGGATCATCAGCCCTCTCTGCTTTACATCAATTCAGGCACAAATGAGTGGACAGCATTAATGGAAATTACAGAAACATTTAATATTTTTTCGCACCAAGACTCCCTTGGTTATCACAAAACTAACAACTTATATTATTGGTAATTTATGTGAATAATCCTGTCCCAGACCATTAACTTGTGTCAATAAGAAATATTTACATGCTCACTTATAATGTTTACTGCGTTCATAACAATGGATAATAATTATTTCAAACTTTGATAACACAAAAAGAATTTCAAAACAACTTTGTAAATAATTTTCAAACTTTGTATTATCAATGTTATAGAGAAAAGGATTTCCTGATAAGTAAATAAATATCGCACTGAAATACTTATCACTTATACATGAACCAGAATTAGGGTTTCATGACAGATTTCCTTCACTCAGTACAGCATCAAACAAGTCAAATCACATTTACACATTTAGAAAATAGATATAACATATGTTGAACGAACTGACTTTTTTCTGGAACGAACTGACTATTTTGTGGAACGATCTTCCTATTGTGATTGGAACGATCTGAGCATGGAACGAAATGACCGTAAAGTGGTCACGAAAACTTACCTCCGTGTGATCTTGTTTTTGGTTTTTCCTCACTTTGGCCAGTCGTGTAACATCTTTGCCGCTTCAATTCGGCACTTATTACACCAACGGTAATTCGGCAGCAAAGCCATAGCTTCAAATAGAGTTTGAAATAACTGCACCTGCGGTCGTCTTGTCTTCGTATCGAATCAAAGTGGCGCTGGTAAACCATTTCAAAAGGCTCCAGCTCACCAGCTCTGTATACTTGAAGGTTGGTATGTCTTAGGGGACCGCTACAGCCCTCGGAAAGGTGCCTCTTTTTGGCCTTTGCACACAACCGAGATCGGTGCAACATCGATCATCATGTCACAAAGACTATCGCGCCGCATACTTTCAAAAAATTCACTCGCTGTGCAAGCACAGTTTGTCTTTGGCACAATACATAATGTTTGAAAAGGAAGAAGGAAACGAGAAGCGAAGTTTAAAGATTAAGTTTTCAGTTTTCGCTCTAAGTTTTGGGGTTTTTTATCGCCTACCGGACTGGCGTTGAAAACCGATTCAAAGTTACCGGTGTTTTGAATTTAAAAGGCGATGACGCTGACCAGCAAAATACTGTATCGCGCCTTCAAAAACGTATTTCTGCGGTGCCTCTTCCTTCACGTCTCGGTCTCGCTGGAGTATGACACAGTTCACGAGATGATTCATCACTTGCTAGAGAAGACTCTGGTTGAGAAAGTACATCAGCCGATGGAGGAGACGTGCTTAATGCGCCTCTCTCTTCACGCTCCTGAAAGGGATGAGAAAGCTCTGTGCCGGTAGCAGTAGGGTTTTATAGCCACTGCAATTCAACGTCTTCGAGTCAGCTGAGGTCCCTTGAGTCGGTTGCCGCACATCTCTCAAGGTTTCCCCCGGAGGCTTTTCTTCCACACGCGTAGAGATGGCTGCCTGGGAGGGCTTCTCTTGGATTTCAGGTGGCGTAAAGCATGGTTTCAATTAATTGAAGTGGGCCACCTTCCTCTGACGACGTTTTCATGGCTTCCTCCTCTCCTCCTCGGTACGACAGGTAACATCAGACACGGCCTTCACAACCCTCCAAGGACTACACCAGGGGTTGAGGAATTTCCTTCTTCTCGTCCTGGTTCGGTTTTTATACCACACCCGGTCTCCTACACGGAACCGCTAACCATGGCACTTGGTGTCATAATAAGCTTTCTGAAATTTCTGCGCTCGCTTGAGGTTCTTCCTCGCTAGTTGCTCTGTCTCCTCCAACTGCTTTTTTGCTGAACACATAATCGGGGTATGTCCGCGCCGACCCTTGCGAAGGTGCCGTTTCGAACCTCAGGATAGCATCCAATGGCAAGATAGCTTCCCTGCGGAACATTAGTAAGTAAGGGGTAAATCTAGTCGATTCATGCACACTGGTGTTGTAAGCAAGAACCGCTTTTGGCAGAAAATCCGCCCAGTCCCTGCGATAATCAGAAATCAGCTTGCACAGGATCTTCACCAGAGATTTGTTCAGTCTCTCCATCTGCCCATCCCCTTGGAGATGGTAAGGTGTTGTCCTTGTTTTCGCTTCGTCAATCAAATCGCACAGTCCTCTGAAGACAGCTCCATCCTCATTAGCTCCCTGATCAGAATGTAAACCCTCGAAACAACCGAACCGGCATATATACTCATCAATCACTTTCTTCACCAGCGTAACAGCTGAGGTGTTCCTCACTGGGAAAGCTTGAGCAAACTTAGTAAAATGATCGGGGACCACAAGCAACCACTCATGACCTGAAGTGGATTGCGGTGTGGGACCCGCAATGCCTATTGCGACCCTTTGTAAGGGGTGACCGTCCTTAACGTTGATAAGAGGCGCCTTAGGGGCGTTGACCTCAGCACATGGACCGCACCTCCTAATGAGATTCTCGAGATCTTCCCGCATGCCTTACCAATAAAACCTCCTACGCACTTTTTCTTGAGTCTTCCACACGCCAAGGTGGCCTGCTGAAGGATTGTCGTGCAAGGCGCACAAAAACTGTGGCGCGAGACTCGCGCGTCAGCAGATTTGGTGAGACATATCTTCGACTTTTACTTCATGTTCCCAACGTCTATACACCAAACCGTCCTTCAGAATCAGCCTTTCCCACTGTGACCACTACGATAGCAGTTTGCGTCCCCCTCCCCCATCCAGGTCGCCTCTAGGGGATCTAACACCAGTTTTAATCCACTTCACAACTTGCGAAAGGACAGGGTCTTGGTTCTCAGTCGCACGTAAACTGTCCCTTGACAGGGGTTCCATATTCACAGACTGAATCAGGGTGGCATCTCTCCTGTCCTTAACTGATGCATCCTAGTGCCAGGGAAGACGGGACAGGCCATCTGCATTGCTATGCAACTGACCCGGACGATGTTCCACCTCAAAATCAAAGTCTCTAAGTCGTTCAAGCCACCTGGCCACCTGGCCTCTAGGATTTTTAAAGTTCCTTAGCCATTACAAAGCACTATGGTCAGTCCTGGCCAGAAAATGTCCACCATAGAGGAATGTCTCGAAGTGCTATTCCTCTCAGCCTTTGATAGTGCACGCGCAGCGTATGCTATTACACGTTCCTTCCCACTTTGAAACTGAGACAACAACGCCCCTAGCCCACTGTCACTGGCATCACTGTCCAGGCTGAACGGTACCCCCCCTGGGGGAAAGCAAGGATGGGGGCATTCGACAGTTTGCGTGTAATGTCCAGGAAGGCTTCCTGACATTCAGCTGTCTATCTAAAAAGGTTCCCTTTTTGGCATGCACGGTACAAAGGGAACGCAATTCACTACACTAACCAGCAGTCCCCAGGAATGCTCTCAACTGACTCTCATCAACCGGCACTGGCAATTCCTTTATGACTCTTACTTTCTCTGGATGGGTAGATATGCCCTCCCGTGACACGACAAGACCTAGCACAACAACCTGTTCCTTTAAAAGCTTGCATTCCTTTGGGTTAATCTTCAGACCCGCTTCTGTTAAGCGTGATAAGACAAGTGACAGTCTCTCCCTATGCTCCTGCAGTGTACGACCAAAGTTAATAATGTCATCTAGATACACTAGACAGTCTGGTCAGCGTAAACCCTTCAGGAGAAGGTGCATAGCCCTCATAAAACAGGCAGGTGCATTGGTAAGGCCGAAACTCGGTTTGCGGAATTGTTAAGGCCATTCGGGGTTGCAAACGCTGTCTTCTCCTGATCTTGCTCTGCCACATCGATTTGCCAATAACCTCTAAGGAGGTCGAGATGAGAAAACCACTGTGCCCCTGATAAACTCTCCAATATGTCATCACAGCGTGGAAGAGGGTACAGATCTCGCTTGGTCATTGAGTTAAGAGCACGGTAGTCCACACAGAAACGTTGAGTGCCATCAGGTTTAGCCACTAAAACCACCAGCGAGAACCAAGGGGAATCGGACGGCTCTATAATCTGTGTATGCTTCAAGCATTTCATCCACTTGGCGACGCACCTCTTGCCTTTTGTGAAAGGGGACTCTTCGAGGGGGTACCTGGATGGGCTAGGCAGAGCCTGTGTCGATGGTATGTTTCAGTCCTTTTGCATAACCTAAATCCCACGGCCCCTTTGAAATCCAGTCAGCATAAGTGGACAACACCTCATAATGCCTACGTTTTTCCACGTCTGGAACCCAATCACTGTTAACAGGGAACATCTCTTCCACCGAGAAACTTCCGCCTTCAAACCCCTCAACAAAAACGGTCCCGCAATGTTTAGCTTTCAATCTAACCTCACCATCTTCCTTGGGGTCCCCAGAGGGTACCACCTTGTAGCCCACCGCCACACTGCTTTCTTTGAATGATTCCTCCTCACCGACTTATGGGTAGAGATCCTCTATACTGCTGCATCTGTAAATTTTACGGGGCTTGTTAAGGCAATTAAATACACGATCTGGGATCCGGCCTTCTTTTACAGACATTGCAGTTCGAAAGGCCCCAGCAGAATATGTTTCTGAGAACTTGTCAGTTGGTTGTACCACACCAATAAATTCCTCTAGGTCATTCAACCCCCGGAACTCACAGGGTATGTCTGCTAACATATTTGGAGATACCGTAACAGTGTACAGTGTATACTCTATCAAGGTCTCCGAAGACCATCTTCCTGGGTCCCCTCCTCCCCCCTTACTGTAGACAGTGTTAGTGTCAACATTAAGATGCATTTGTGGACAGTAAGAAAATCTATACCAATTAACACTTGCTGTAGCAATCCACAACGCACCAGCACCTTATCTTGAGCTCTGACTCCGCCAAGCTGAATCGTTACCCCTGTTTCCCCAACAACCTTAAGTGGCATATTCTTGGCCCCCAAAACAGGCTTTTGTGTGGGTTCGAGTTTGCTTACACATGTATCAGCCTGATGGTATAAGTCCTCGCTGATAATTGTTACTTCTGCGCCTGTGTCCAATAAGGCCTGAGACTTGATACCATTGACTTCACGAGGCAAAAATGCCTTTTTTGGATTTTGGGCGGGGTCACTTCCGCCTGCGCCCCGCCCATCTCCCGTTTTCCTGGTCGGGACGGACTTGATGTGAGCAGCCACGAATAAAATGAGTCAGACTACCACACTTAAAACATGCTCTAGGGCCCTGTCTAGACTCCATGCTTTCGTTCCTACCTTGCCTCCCTTGTCGAATATTTTTTAGGCTTCTCCAATATTTACGTTTGTTGTTTAAAGAGTTCCTTAGCCTGCGCTAAGGGTTCTTGGGTTCCCTGTTATGCACTAAAATTATCTTGCTCACCAGAAGTTGACGACAGTACTCAAGCACTCCCTTTGTTTAATTAGCACTTTTTGATTCCATTCATATCGACGGGCTGCTTGCAGGGCCTCATGCAAAGTATTGGACCCCAAATCCAATACCTTTTTGCGCAATGTAATAGGAGTCAAAGCACCGACGAATGAATCTCTGGCAGTGTGATTCAGTATATCCTGGGGGATCATCCGGATAGGCAAGCTCCCTAAAACTTATGCAGCATCTTCAAGACTGTTTACCAAGAACTGAAACGTCGAGTACTTCAAATTTCAAACTTTTTGTGTTCATTCAATGCTGCCACATCATAAAATACGGCCGCTATGAAGGATGCCTTTGCTCTTAAAAGTTGGTTTGTTTAACCTTATTTATTGGTGGTTGAGGAAAGCTTCGCATGAACTGGCGGATTGATGCGGTAGCGTTTTTGAAAGTTCATGCAGGCTTTCACTGACGTAATTACTCTGATTCTCAGGTGAGGTTGATTATTTATTGCTTTTCTGTCTGGTTTACTTTCCTTATGATGTCGGGCGTAATTATTTCCTGTCACTTTATACTATGTATGTTTTCAAGATGAGGACGCGTAATGTAGGTATGACCTCTTGTTATCGGGTTAAAATACACACGATTAAGCTTATAAACATTTTCCTGGATGCCAATGAAAAGAACCGTTCTAAAGAATACTCAGTTGCCGTCTCAGTTGTAAAAAGAAAGCTTTAAGCGAAAGTCTTGCTTCGAGGTACGAGCCGGCCAAAAAAAAAAAACAGCAGTTATCGAAAACAAAATTTTTAAGGATTGTTAGAAACAGTTCACACACACTAATCCCCTTTCTTGAATGAATTAAACTGAACTGTTGTTTATGTGCATGTTCCATTGAATATTATTTTTTTCCATAATTGACCACTCCAGAAAATACCATAACATACCATAATACTCTTTGTTTGTCACCCCAAAATTTTGCATAAGCACTGTTTTCAGTTTCTCTTGGGGCCTTTTTAACTCCCAAGAGAAACTGAAGACAATGCTTATGCAAAAGTTTGGGGTGACAAACAAAGAGTAATATGGCATGTTATGGTATTTTCTGGAGTAGTCAATTCCTGGCTTGAATACCGCTGAATGAAGTTTGATGCGTCTGTTTACACTTTCTTTATTGTCGCCGAAGAAAATATCTAAATATGGAAGAGTTCTCGTTTCTTATAATTCTACCGACGTTCTCGTGGCTTTTCTAGCCCGAGTTAGCCTTTTGATAAAAAATTTAACTGGTTGTAAAGTTTATAATTTGCAGTTTATTAAGTCCCTAATTTGCAGTTTATTAAGTCTATCGCACATTTCACTGGGTCTGCTGGAGATTTTTAGTCTTGATTGTCTGATTGCGAAGCCAATTCGCAAAAGAAAAGACAGCGGAGACACTGCTGGACTTACTCCTGACGAATGACAAGAAAAAGGTCTTAACATCAGCCGTTTTGGACACGCAGTTTAGTGATCATTCGTTAGTTTATACTATCCTGCGATCATCGGCACCGGGGACTCGATCTCGCAAGATTTGTTTTCGTAGTCTGAAAAACTTTAGTCGAGAGAACTTTGTGCATGATATGCAAATTGTGCCTTCCCACATAATTGATTTGTTTCATGAACGTGATGATAAGGTTATGCTTCTGAGCAATTGTTTCTAGGTGTTCTCAATGAACACGCACCTATATATCAAGCAAACAATGATACGTGGTAATCAGGTGCCCTAGCTATATGACGGAACAATGGAGGAGGGCGATCAGGCATCTCAACAAACTGTGGAAAAAATTCACGCGCAATAGTACGGATGCAAATACGAAGCATTCAAAACTCAGCGTATTACCTGCACCTCTCTTAGGCGAGAAGCAATAAAACAACACTTCGCGAAGAAAACAGCAGACACCGAAAACCCGCGCGAATTCTGGTCTACTTTCCGCCCCTTTTTGCATACTAAAAGTAAGCAAGCCAATTACATTATCTTGAAAGAAAATGACAGGATTATTAGTGACAAAAGGGAAATTGCCAATCTGCTTAATGACTACTTTGTTCACATTGCTGATAGCATGCCTGAGATAATCATCCCAGCATCAAAGCAATCCATGAACACAGGGGCGCTAGTGCTCCAGCTTGCTTCACTTTTCATCGAGCAAGTGAAACCCAGGTTGAGCTATTACTAAAAGAGATCAATGTACGCAAGTCACCTAGCCACGATATGATCCCACCAAAGTTGATTAAAGAAGCGGCAGCTGTTATTGCGCGGCCTATAACAAGTATAATTAACTGGCCCTGGTTGTTCAAACGTTGGATAGCGCTATCCATCGGATAAATCACTATCCAGTGGATAGCGCAATTGATTTCCGTAATACTTATCCTCTGGATAGTGATTTATCCGGTGGGTACTGCTATCCAACGTTTGAACAACCGGGGCCTGTTGTATTGAACATTTCTGTTATCCTGCCAGCTGGAAGACGGGCATGGTGACTCCTTTGTACAAAAAAAGACGACGAGTTTTGTAAGATCAACTATAGGCTCGTAACTGTGCTCCCTGCTATAAACAATATTTTTGAAAGGCTGCTATCAGGGCAGATGTATGAATTTTACAATGGACTCTTATCAGACCTCGTAGGCGCTTATAGAAAGGTTCATAGTTGCGAGACCTCTTTGCAAAGGTTGACAGAGGACTGGAGGATGATGCGTGACACGGGGGGGAGCTCGTCGCGGTAGTTTCTATGGATCTCTCCAAAGCGTTTGGTGTTAATAAGTATCCACTCCTCCTTTCGAAACTGAGGGCCTATGGTATGGACGACAAAAGTTGTGCCCTAATTAGGAACTATCTCTCTAGCAGAACTTAGAGAGTTAAAGTTGGAGACACGTTTTCGACCTGGCAAAGCGTCAATCGTGGAGTCCCGCAGGGGAGTGTGCTATTCAACATTTTCATTAACGATCTAGTCTTTCACGTCAAGAAGGCCAAGTTGAACGCTTATGCGGATGATCATCAGGTGTACTACTCCCACGTCGACCCGGCAGCTCTAGAAGCGTGCGTATCTCATGCCTTCCCAGTAAAAGACACGTTAGAGATTTTTGGAATAGATATAGATAATAAAGTGAATTTTTCTAAACATATCTGAAATGTATGCAAAAAGATTAATAATCAATTTAATGTTATGTGGCGATTTCGAAAACTCAAAAACTCATACGGAGAGAAATCTTATTTAAACTTTACAAAGCGTATATTTACCTCATTTTTATTATTGCTCCTCTGTCTGGCACTTGTGTGGAGCGCGCGATGAGGATAAGCTTGAAGCATTAAATAAAAGAATACTTAGATTTAAACTTGGAGATTACTCTTCTCCATACACCACTCTTCTTTCAAAAGTCAACTCTACTTCGCTGTGTAACAAGCGCGTTCAGAATTTCGTCATATTGTTATATAAGGGTTTGTTTTTCACTCATTTTCCTGCTTATATGAAGAATATGTTTTCACTCCGGTCCTCTTCCTATGATCTTTGTGGTAACTATATTCTCTCACTTAGTAAACCTAAAACAACTACCTATGGTCTGAACTCCTTTTCTTACTTTTCAGTTAAGCAGTGGAATGCACTGCCGGACTTTTTCATACTAGTTTTTTTGCAGACTTTAAGATCAAAATACAGGAATTTACATACTTAAACTTAAAATTTGTGAATTGTAAATAATATTTTCTTTTCTTTTCTTCTATGTGTTTATTATTATTATTTTATTATTATCACCTATAATGCATTTAATGTATATATATATATATTTATATATTATTTTTTATGTAGTGTCAGCTCGAAGATGTTAGCTTGTTATCTACTCTAAAATTCGAGTATAAATAAAATTTGTTATGTTATGTGTGTTTTCTCAGTGAATGCACTGCAAAATATGTCCTGAACATGAACCGCACAGTTTGTGCTGACTTAAGAATTTACGGTTCCATATTAGTAACATAAATGGTTAAATAAGTTATTTGCTGCCCTAGTACTGTCTCCAAAGAAAACAAACGGTACCTTACAGTATTTCTTTAAAGATACTGTGATGCATAAATGTAAAAGCTAGTTTACACATAACTGTTCGTCCGGGCCTGATAGAAAGAAAACAATAGTTTTATGGCGAACACAAAAGTTGGCCCGATTTTTCTCTTAGGTCTTTCCTTTGGGCAGAAATATTGACTCTAGAAATCGGAACCTGCAAAATGGCTGCCATTGAAGAGTATCGTGCATTAAAACGATTTTTTTTTTTTTTTTTGCTGTAAACATAAGACTTTTAACTTGATGGGAGGGTTTTTTTTTCAGGTGTGTTTGCGGGATATTTTTTCTTAATCACCTAGCCCCTCCCTCAAAAGGAGGATTCTTTTTAGTGGCTTAGAGTTTATTATCTTTAAGAGCGGCTCCGCGTAAATATCAACTACACGTGGAAATAGTCAAAAAATGACCTGGCCTCAAACTCAGCCAGAATAAAGCCCTATGTGCCCTAGTTACAAAATCGTTGGTTTAAGTACGATCGAGTGAATAATATTTTTTAACGAATTTTTTTCTTCCCGAGGTCTAAAATGGGCAAAAATCATGCGAAATTACAGTCATATTCAGTAACTCGTAAATTTTAAAATAAAGTTGGCTACTAAAATATAATGACACTTCGTATTTTTTCTATGTTTCTTCTATAATTTTAACTGATTAGTTCGCGATTTGGTCAACAAGAGATTTTTAAAGAAATTTTCAAAGTTGTTGACTCAAAATCGCTTAATCAACCGTCAAAATTTAGCACTTTTTCACGAGCTAAAAAGGCGGATTGGTACATGGCTTTGAACACCAAGGCTTGTTTAGTCTGAAAGAGCATTCTTTTTTCTTCAAATTAGCGAAATAAAATTTTTGGGTAAATGAAATCACGCGCGCTGACAAAGCCAAGCAAATGTAAATATTACACTAAAAACGGGCGAAAAAACGTGACCTCTGACCGAAGCACAACCAAATGTGAATTACGGTAGGCGCCAACAATATTGGTCCGAAATGTGTACAGATTTTTTAAATAAAGCTGAGTTAAAGTATTAATTGTCAAAAAGTCCACAAAGCGGTAAAAAATACAACAAACGTCACGAGTAATCTGTTCCGTTTTCTGAATTTTACGCAGCGATTTATGCGATTTAACGAATTAACAATTTTTAATCCAACGATACCCACCTGAGACTGTGTTAGTTTAAGAGTCCAAAGAACTTCTCAGACGATTCCTCGGAAAGACCTCCAGAAGGAAATGAATGAAGAATTTGAACTTATAACTGTAACAATTTCACTTGCAGCCACGGCAATGAACGAAAACAACTGTCGAACTGCCACAGGCAAACCAGCTTTCAGTGGAGTCATGCAAAGCATGTCACGTCACGTAATTCTGCCCCGAGCATTTGGGAAGGAGGGAAGAAATTCTTCTACGCTGTGCCCTAAAACATTTATGAAATAAAACTAGCTTTGGACTCTTTCATTTTTGCCCTCGCTTGAGGGCAAAGGTGCCTCTTCCGCCGATATAATCTTGGACTTGATGAGCATCCCCACAAACGAAAAGTTTTTTTTTTCATCTTTGATCTCAACAATGTTAGCCTGAATTTTCTCATTTGACCTTCGCTTTATTTACAGACTGGTATAAATGGGAAAATATGACTCCCCTGAAAATGCCACCAAGGAGGCTAAATGTTTCGTTGCCTCTTAGGGCAAATTCACTTCAGGGATCCGGATTTCTTGCCAGTGGAACTTGTGGAAGGCACAAATATAATAACTGGACCCACGTGTAATAAAGGTCTATCCGTAATAACATTTGAACCCAAGAGTAATAAATTAAAGGTTTCATCTGTCACGACTGAGATAATATGAGACATGTCCACAACAGCCTAAACATCACGGTTCATGTGACCAAACAGAACTAGAAAAAAAAGTAACGAGAAAAAATACCATAGAATCTAGCAATGGCTCTCAGTTAAAGTTTTCGCAAATTTTTGCTATGAACCGTGCTTTTAAAAAAAAATTCATCGCTCCAGAACAAATAAATATGTCATTCCCGTTCGCTTACACAAAAGTGCCAGGGTAAACAATTTTAAACCCAGTGGACTGATCTGTTGTTATTTTTTCCCCTCTGTCTTCTTGTCATTTTCACTATTTCACTCACGGCTGAATTTTATTGATAGGATTTCATGACTGTCATTACTTTGCAAAAATAAGTTCCCGCAAATAAAAATTACCGCACAAGTTTTTCCCGCAAAAAATTACTCCAGAGGAAATACTGTATGCTCTAACTTAAATTCACTACACAAGAATACAGTATCAAGAAATCGTGTCTGTTCAATCACAACTGGTCTCTTTTTTTTTCAGAAAAATACTGACGCACACTTAGTATTGTTTGAAAATATGTATTTCTATTGCACGTACTCAATAAAAACGACAATATTATCAATGCTGGGTACTGGGTACTTTCTGAAATCGCAAAAATTGATCCCCAGCAAGAAAAACCAGTCTGTCCTAATCGCAAAAATTAGTTCCCACAAAACACAAAAAACCGCCAATCCGCAAAAATAAACTCCCGCAAAAATTTCGTTCCACACGGTATCCGTTGGAAAAATGATCGGTCGTTTGATCAACCAGGGCCAGGTTGTTATTTTGGTTTCTTACTTGCGTCAGTTCAGGTTTATTAGACTACCTTTGTAATCACCGATTACGTTTATAATTATGTACTTTAGTTTTAAATTCAATTTTGGTAACGATCCCACAGTATCAGCCCCCGACAAAGGTTTGTGTTCCAAACCGACTAATATCGGAAAAAATGATATCATGTGTTTTCGTTTGTTTGTACTGGCTTTCTTTTCTCTTTTCGCCGATCAGTTCCTTCGATTTTGTCCTTTCAACTTGTCCAAATATTTTTTTGAGATCCGAATGTGGCCACTAGTTCATTGGCTTCCGAAGAGCTCATTCCCTGTTGTTGGCTTTTAGTCGGGATGTTTCAACGCAAGGAACCACCGAACCACAGGAAACCGAATGATTAGAAAGGCTCGCAACAAATATGTCTCTTGTTCCTCTACGATACACATGATCAGGCACAATTTTGATATTACATAAATAAAGTTATACTGTTTTTCGTCTTACAAGTGAGCCTCTTAACTCGAAAAAAATTGATTTACTTGCACGCGCCAGCATAAGCCTTGATTGGCTCCGAACTCAGAGTAACATCTTTGCAGGGGGAGATCCAGGAATTTTTCATTGGGGGTTGGTGGGGAAAGGTCCAAATTTTGGTTGAGAAAGGACTGTTGAACTTTTTTGTGGCAAATTACTTTTCCCCCACACCCCATCCCACTAGTCACTGAGAAGGCAGAGACCACTACGTGTTTCTCAATCTGTGAAAGCCAGTCGCCATTGGCGCGGGAAATACTGCTTTGCGAGCAGAGGCAAACAGATCATTGGAGGGTACCCAATTACAATCACATTTTTTAATATCCCTGGAATTTAGTTTAGTGGAAAATTACAACACGCGTTTCATTAAAAAATTCAGCCAGTTAAACAGTGACATGCAATCCAATCGTTGTAAGGATTTTAGTCTCAAACAAGTATCGGGTCTGATGGGGGTCCGGACCCCAGGTCCCTCCCCCTGGATCCGCCACTACTTTGGTGCCCTTTGATATCCTTTCTACGGCATTCGGTATAAATTCGAAGACACCAATTGCTAGCTATAGATGCACGTTCTGAACTTGAAACACAATCATTATAAACAGCAGATAAAATAAAAGAAGTGCACAGCGCCCCTCGAGCAAAAACAGGGGAAAAAGTTATTCTTTTCTTTAACTAGTTGCAAAAGATACATTCCAAAGCTTGTTTTATTTCATAAATGTTTTAGCACACAGCATGGAAGAACTTCTTCCCTCCTTCCTAAATGCGCGGGTCACAATTACGTGACCTGACATTCTTTGCACGACTCCACTGAAAGCTGGTTTGCCTGTGGCAGTTCGACAGTTGGTTTCGTTCATTGCCGTGGCGGCAAGTGAAATTGTTACAGTAAAAAGTTCAAGTTCTTCATTCATTTCCTTCTGGAGGTCCTTCCGAGGAATCGTCTGAGAAGTTCTTTGGACTCTTAAACTAACACAGTCTCAGGTGGGTATCGTTGGATCAAAAATTGTTAATTCGTTAAATCGCATAAATCGCTGCGTAAAATTCCGAAAACGGAACAGATTACTCGTGACTTTTGTTGTATTTTGTACCGCTGTGTGGACTTTTTGACACTAATACTTTAACTCAGCTTTATTTAAAAAATCTATACACATTTCGGACCAAATAATTAAAGGTTTGGCGCCTACCGTAATTCACATTTGATTGCGCTTCAGTCAGAAGTCACGTTTTTTCGCCCGTTTTTAGCGTAATATTTACATTTGTTTGGCTTTGTCAGCGCTTGTGATTTCATTTACCCAAAAATTTTATTTCGCTAATTTGAAGAAAAAAGAATGCTCTTTCAGACTAAACAAGCCTTGGTGTTCAAAGCCATGTACCAATCCGCTTTTTTAGCTCGTGAAAAAGTGCTAAATTTTGACGGTTGATTAAGCGATTTTGAGTCAACAACTTTGAAAATTTCTTTAAAAATCTCTTGTTGACCAAATCGCGAACTAATCAGTTAAAATTATAGAAGAAACATAGAAAAAATACGAGTGTCATTATATTTTAGTAGCCAACTTTATTTTAAAATTTACGAGTTACTGAATATGACTCTAATTTCGCATGGTTTTTGCCCATTTTAGGCCTCGGGAAGAAAAAAATTCGTTAAAAAAATATTATTCACTCGATCGTACTTAAACCAACGATTTTGTAACTAGGGCACATAGGGCTTTATTCTGGCTGAGTTTGAGGCCAGGTCATTTTTTGACTATTTCCACGTGTGGTTGATATTTACGCAGAGTCGCTCTTAATTGCTTTTCCTATAAGTACGTAAACGGAGGCTTCGCTTTTAGCCCTGGCTAAATCTATGTATTATTTGTTTAGGTAAACCTTCTGCAATTCCGCCAATACAACGCAAACCGGTCAGAAATATCAGAGCTGCTATTCCTTTAACATCAAAAGATGACTATCCATTTTATAATGTGACTATAAACTGGGATCCGCCAGCTCACCATTCCAGCGTAGTGGTTACATACTTTGTGGCATTGATCGCATACAAAAGATGCAACGAGAGAACAATTCGCCCTTACGTTGATTTTTATACAACGGTAGGTTGGTTGCATCACCAGTGTAGGTTCTGGTGTTCATTTCCTTTTCAGAAACTTGATTCGGCTTCACTATTGCAGTTTTCGGTGATTATGATTCGACTTGATATGTGCAGACCTTGCCCACTGCACCTCCTCTTGTGCGTTTGGTGATTCCGCCGACCTGTAACCTGCTTTAATTCCGCTGCATTGGCTTGCTCCATCCCACTTAGTGTTACACATTACAGGACAATGATTCAGTCCTCACCATGTACTTAACCGAATTGCAAGTTTTTCTATTCGCCTTAGTTTGCTATTTCTAGTTTAGCTATACCTGAACATATATTACGTATGGGAAATCACAAAAATCTTATGCTTCTACATTTACTTGCAGGTGAGACTGCGGTATACTTCGATTTCATTTCCTTATCTTCTACCCAACAGGACATACTACGCTAATGTAAGTGTTTTAATTACAACGCGCCTTGGTATCGCAATATAGAGTACATGCAGCTAATCACCCTGTTTGGTAGCCAAGATTTGGGAACACTTGTTGTATCTCTGTACTTCTTAATTATTTTAATGAAATTGCGTTGGGTGGCATCATAAGGGATACACGTCTGAAATGTGAGTAGTAATAGAGGGTCATTTTACGCCTGTTTGGTACCTTCCCTTTATTGATATGCATTAGTGTCTTCCTGCATACTAATTTAGTGCCTTCCTGCGTACTAATTATGTGCCTTTCCTCCATTCTAATAAGTGCGTTCCTCCATACTAATAAGCGCCTTTCTCCATATGCCATGAGCGTCTCTCTAATACAATAGGCACAATAGGCTTGTCCGGTTTTTTTAACATTGATTGGTTCATGTAGTATCTATCATGTGTTTAAAATAACAGCGGGCAGTTTTCGAAAGCGTTATCTTTCTTGAGCTCGCTTTGCTAAGGAAACAATTTCTTCGAGTTCGCTTTTTGGAAAATTATGTTCACTTTTTATCACCATGGCTTTCGTTAGCCCTAAACCGTAACCCTAACCCTAAGTCTTGTAGTTTCACGCCCTGTTAGTCAGTTAATTATGCGAATTAACAAGCCCACCGTTGCATGCAAATTAGTTCAGCTCTGCAGTAAAAACCCCAAGGGAAAACCTTGTTGGTTTACTCGTGACGTCAGAGACCTTTTCATATTTGGGAATCCGCCACGTTGGCATCCCTTCGCGGGCTTGTTTAAAGTGTTTACATATGCCATTGCCTGAAGAGTGCAATGGAGGTTGCTGAAAATGAATGTATTTCGTCCGTCGATGAACTTAGTAGTAATGTTGATGAACTTTGCAGTAAGGTACAGATAATATCGGATTATTGCAAAAGCCTTGATGGAAAGTCGCTGTTACTGCTGTAGATCCCATTACTATTCCCAACGAACATTTCAGCTCGGACTGTCTCCCTCCGGTGGAAGCGACGGATTTGTTGAGTTATTTAGTCCTTGAAACCAGCTTCTATGCCAAGCAGCAGTTCAAGGCATACAAGAGTGTGGAAGCTTACAATTTCATGGTGTCGGGGTTTATTGCCAGCGTCCAGGGCTGCGTTGTTCATGAAAAGTACATTGTGACAGGAAAGATGAAACAATCACAGCGAATGAACGATCCTTTAATCTTAATTTGGGTCATTGGCGATAAAGATGGCACGGTAAATTCAGCACATTGTTTGGGATGCAAAGCAGGGATGGTGGAGTCATGCTCCCACGTAGCCAGCGTGTTGTTTTATATCGAAACTTGGACAAGAATATTTGCTAAATTGTCTTGTACACATGTGAAATGTACGTGGCCTTTGCCCAGCTATGTAAAAGAAGTTCCTTATGCTAGAGTGCGAGACATAGACTTCTCGTCGGCCAGGGAACTAAAAACTGACTTGGATGCAAAAATCGACAGTATCAGTGAAAGAAGTGAAGTATGTGTAACATCGCACGGAAGTAATCTACGAACAATTAAAGTCCCCACGCTCTCTGAAATGTTCAACCTTTGTAGGCAGCTTAACAAAGGCAAAGTGAAACCTGTGGCTTTGAGCCTCATAGCGCCCTACTCTGACCAGTTTGTGTTAAAAAGTAGACAAATATTAACAATCTCAGACCTTTTCGATCCTGAGAACATGAGTCTGTCATATCCAGACTTACTAACGAAATGCTTTAACGTGGAAATTACCCTGACAAGTGAAGAAATTTCTCAAATCGAGAAAGACACGCAAAACCAAGCTCAGGGGTCAGGCTTTTTTACACACAGGGCTGGTCGAATTGGTGGGTCATTGAGTGGAGCAGTGTACCACACAAACGTTAACCCAGCTCAGCCATCCCAGTCATTGATTAAATCTAATGTGTTATCCACATTTATTTAAAGTCAACACAAAAGCAGTGACTCATGGTATGAAGAAACAATGGCAATGACTCATACTGAGATTCAAATAAGTATTTACATTTTTAACTCTCATACTTTTCTTTCTGACTTCAGTTGTTTTATACTGTTACTGTGACAACTTGTTCAAAGTTAACATTACAATGATTGTTAAGAAATGGGCCATCAAACAGAATTGCCAAAAGTACCCTCACCAAAGTCACCCAAAGAATGCGAAAATTTTCAAAAACAAAAAGCCTATGTTTACAGTAACAGAAAATCCGTGTTGGCATATTCAAAACCTTTATACGCTTGCTATATGTGCAGAATAGTTATTAAAATTGGAACACGTTATACATTCTTGGATGGTTAAGTCCTTGTTTTCCCAGCCCATGACTGAGAAAACATTAACATCACATGCAAGACTTGATGGGGCTGTCTGTTTCAATGCTACTAAATCTACACAACGTATACAATAACAGTCAATTATAATGGCCTAAGAGACAACTGACACAGTGATTTATACAGAGGGAAGTTGTACTTCCATATTTCTGCCATTGGCAATAACTTTGTTTCAAATAAACTTGGAATTGATTAAGGAGCTTTGCACATGCAAAATTACTTGACAGCAAATGTAACTTCCCTTACCATTTTATAGTATTCTTGAAGTATACATATTATGTAATCAAAGTATACTGCAAAAAGTATACAAAAAGTATATTTTTAGTAGGAATTAAGTTAGTGTTGAGTATAGTTGAAGTATACTTGTGAGCATACTTCCAGTATACTCCAAGTATACTACAACCTACCTGAAATTGGAACACCCTAAAGTATACTTTAAGTACACCTTAAATATGCTTATAGGTGTACTCGAAAATCAGTTGGCAGACACGCTATATGAAAAAGTATACTTTTATAGTCCTCTCTGCATGGTCTCAATTTTACCTCATTAGAGGCTTAATTTGCATAGTTACTTACTGCTTGTCGCTGTCACATTTCACTTTAGCTTCTTTTTATATGATCCCCTGTCCCCATCAAATATATTATTCATCACAAGTAAAATCTTGCATGAACCTCACATGCTAGACAAATGTCACAGTTTTTAATAACCAATTGACAAAATATGCTTTATTCTTGTTAAAAATTGTAACAATGACTTGAAATTAAAGTATTCTCCAAGATACAGTATAACTTTGACAACGAATAAATTTTGTATGTTTGAGTGTTATTAAAATGCTGGGGACATTGCTTGAGGATTGTGCTGCTAAATTTTACCAGAAATACAGCCACACAAATATTGAACTTTAGTGCAATTTAATGCATTTTGAAATTAATTTTTATTAATCAATTTATCCTCTGTCATAGTAAAGTTTAACAAATCCTGTGTCCTCTGCCAATGTCAAATGTAATGGTACTTACAGTAGTTTGACAAACAACTCATCTGTTGCTGAAGCCACTGTCAGTACTCAGCTGCTCTGCTCTACAGACTCTGAGCTGCTCGTCTCTCTGCAAGTCCATTTTTTTTGCTTTGGAAGTCCCGTATCTTCCATGCCTAAAAGCCACGGCACTTGCTGTAAAGACTTTTTACTAGTAATACCCCCTTGGATTCCATTACATGAGGTGAAAAAAAGGAGGATTTGTTGGGTCACAAGTACTTCATCAACAGAGTCTCAACAGCCTATAGCTGCGCCAAAAGCGTTAAAATTCTGTACTCAGTTCCTCGACAATTAATTCTGATTAAATTTTAATCCAAGGTTATTTCAGTCCAAGTTTTGTGATTATGCCTTACTCGCTCTGAGATCGAGCTATGAAAACACTAAACAACATGTAGGACAGTGAATACAAAAAAGGAATTTTCTGTCAATCCTGTATTACGGACCTAACTGCTTAATAGCAAATGAATGCACGACCGTTTTAGTAAAGAAAAAAACGGCTTGGAAACTAAAATTTCGAGGACGTTTTTGGACTTTTTACATTTAGGGCATGAATTTTTCGTCATTTCAGGCCATGGAACCTAAAAATGAGCCTAGCTAGCTGTAAAAAGGGGCAATACGGAGGCAATACGTCCTAGCCGGCATGATCACATGCTGTTTACGGAAAATTCCCACATCCATGGCAGGAAATTCTGTATTTTAAAGCCTCCCCTAGGGCATGACTCAGCAATTGAGAACATTTCTGCTATGTTTTCATTGTTGGTTAGCATGCAAGGATTTTTCGCATGCCTGTCGTCAATGATTTGCTCACTGGTAATATAGGGGGTGGCCCCAGAGTGGTTTTGCATTGAAATTGGCATGCAACAGAATTTCGCATGCCCTGTAAGCATAATTTGAGGTTCTGTGACCTTCTCACCCAGGCCGCGAGAAGCCTAGGTTCTAGTAATAAGTAATTCATACCCAGCAAAATCTCCGGCATGCCGGGCATGCCAAATTTTCTGACATGCCCGGCATGCTAAATTCTCTGGAATGCCGGGCGTGCCATAATCTGGGTTATGCCGGGCATGCCAAAATCGGTCTCTGGCATGCTCTCAACGCACAGGTTCATTGCTATTCCTTTCATTTTCATAGATTTGGTTGTCCCAGCGAAGTTTAAATAACAAGAGCTCTAATTTTCACAAGAAAGTAAAACCCTGAGGGATTCTGCCGAAGTAATAAAACAGCGTCATCGTGGAGATGACCTGTTGGGGGATGCTAAAAACTCCTCACCCCTTTTAATGAGTCTTTAATAGGATTCCCACATCACATTGCGAATAAAATGAAATTGACTGAAATCAGTAAAAAGAGAGACAGACTATTTTCATTGTATAATAAAATGCATCTATGTTCCATGAAAGCTTTTAAAAATACAAGGTTATAGAATATCTTTCAAAGTTCATTACAAACTGAGCTAAGCCCCAAAATCACTGTTCATTATTCAGTAAATTATGATGTTTGACAATGCAATGTGCTTGAATATAACGTTGCAATTACAAATCTCTCTAACGCAATTTTCCCTACGTTAGAAAAGCTGTTTTTATCTTGTTTCACATTTTGATAATGAGTCTGAGTTCCTCTTTCTTGTTTTGTAGGCTTGCCAGAGATTAATGTTTTTGTGTCATTACCAGTGTCTGTGTTCTTTGTCTTTAACTCAAAGTAAGTCAGTAATAACTGACAGTATCAAAGAATTGCTCTCTAAGAAAGTAATTATTTCCTAGTCATGTCTGGAAGTTACCTGTAACAAAAAAGAAATGGAATGTTAACACATGCAAGGGCAATATGAAAAAAAGAAATAGAACATGTAGAGCTCAGCTTCTCTTAACATATTTTCATACTGGCTTGTTGAGTCTGTTAAAGGTCGCAACTAATTGTCTGAGGCTAATTTCACAAGAGTGTGCAATTGAGATAAATACATGGTAAATAAAGTGAAAGAAACGTGGTTTCACATTAGCCAATTTACATTGCGTTGTTCGATGATGTTTACGCGCTTTTCTACTGCGAAATAAACCTTTGCATTTGGATTTGCAAGTAAAGATCATACCGAGTTTGACTGACACTTAATTGAACAACAGTTTCATTTATAAGCAGGCAAGGTGTAGACCCATATAAAGCCGGAATATGTAAAGGAAACTCAGCGAAAACTGTTTCGTATCTTTTTGTGGCGATATTCTCACGGCCCGTCAACTGATTAGGGGTTGCGAATAAAAAATAAATTAGGACCAAAGGTTAAAGCCTGTCCGGTTACATCATTTCGTATGTTACCTAGAGTTCTAATAAATAGGTCATAAAATAGGATTTAACGAGAGCGAATTTGTTTCTCAATCGGTGTATAAAAAAGTGAGGGTATCAAATGAGAAGTTTATAGAGTATCAAAATTATTAAATTAAAAGCTCATATAATTAGGAAAATTCCTATACGAAAACAATGCTAGTGACATTAAATTGATCAGATAAAATTCTCAGAAAATATGTCGAATAAAAGCCTCATTGTTTGCTTTTGTTTTTGCGTAAAGGTAAATTTTTCGGCCCACAAAGCAAAGTTGAAAAAGCGACTAAATCTTAGTTTTTTACATTGAACATGTTTATTAGCTTAGTTTTCGTCCGTTTTAAAAGCTTTATAACCCAATCATAATTTTCGGGTTAAAATAGTACAAAATCATTTCAAAAACCATGTTCATTTAAAGTAGAGCCGGCAAACGTGAACATTTTGTAATTCAAAAGTCGGACCCAGCCAGGTTGTTTAAGCTTAGAATTATTTGCATTTTAGAGTCCTATAAATTTACTGTAGCAAAGCATTTTTGTAGTACACTCGTAGACAAGCAATGTAAGCCTTAAGCCTTTGCTTGGATGAGATGTCCAAAGGAAAAATTAGTTTTGTGGACCTAAACGCACATTCACAGACTGCTTACATTGAGTTGTTTACAACTTTGCATTGACACGCGAAGCATGTTCATTTTTTTAAAGCGAAATCCAAATCTGATTTTGGCATTTGATTTACGGATATTTTATTTTGTCTCCAAAAGTGATTGTAATATCCGTTTGATTGTCTTGCAAACAATAGTCAAACTATGCAGCAAAAATAAGTAACTTTACCAGTACAGTGGAAAAATATGACCGTAGGTGCCAAAAATAATTATACTTGAGCTATAAAATTAGACCTGACTTTTTATAGCTTTGGTTTCTTATTTTTGAAGTTTTCTCTGGTCTTCTTAGCGGCAGAAGAAGACTACAAGACATACAAACAGAAACAATCCGAAGTGAACGAGTTGACAACCACTTATGCCGGAGTTCTTAGGCATGCTCAACAGCAAGATAAACTGAATGCCAAAAGGCTAATTCACGGGATTTGTTCGATATTCCGGCTTTTTCTTTACCAAATTAATACTAAATTTGTACCTACAGTCTCTCGCAGAATCCATTTCTTGTCCAGCATTCACCAACATCTCAACCATGCACCGCAGAAAAAAAAGACAAACAAGTGCGAGGAGACATGGCGACATCGTGACGCCACAACTGCCACGCTACAACAAACTAGATTCCTCGTCATCCGAAAACACTTCTGCGGAAATTCGGCCGATTTCGTGCGTGCTCGGGGTATCTTCGGATGACGCAGATGACGTTGCTCAAAGGACTATCGTCAGCAAGGAGTAAAACAGTTTGCGAGATTCGCATAGCCGACAAGGAGCGCACTGAAAAACTAAGCAAAATCTCTCTGAGAAGGCAGTCCAGATTCACCAAATCAGAACGTCTTTGCAGTATTAACGTCGTACTCTCGTAATGACTTGAACGACCTGGTAAGCTTCATTTTCACCAGTCTTTTAATGCTGTTGACCCGGAAACATTCCGACGCGATAAAACTTAAGCATGGATTAGTTTATACTGAGAAGATTTGTCATCTTATTGTTTAAGACGCTTTTCCGCGATCAAATTTAAATCTGGACTCAACTGGACCCAGAAATGTCAGTATCGGTTTGAAATAAAAGGATTAATCTTTGATTGCAAGTTAAGTATTCTATTTTATGTATGAATGATGTTGTTTTCTGGTGCTTTTTATTTATAAATCAGTTTTGCTAGTCGATCCCGTGACACACATTGTGACAAACATGACTTTTTTTGTTATAACCTGCATTTATCGCCAGGCATGAAACCTGTAACTTCAAGCTCCCTAAGATATATTTGGCGATTATATGTGATTCTCAGGATATGATGCTGAAGCGAACATCAAAATCAGTCTCGCTGGGCATGCCAATTTCTTGCCTGGCATGCCGGGCATGCCAAACCAATTGGCTTCACCATCGGCATGCCCGGCATGCCAAACCAGAGGAGCAAAAACTGGGAATGAATGATCAACCCGGCGAGAGATCTGGGACCTAAGGTTGGCTGGGTCAATTTGAGGCTGCGAGGGCATGAACCCATTTTTTCCATGCTTATGAGATGTTATTTCTAAGTACCAATGTTCCCTTGAATTTTGTCATGCCTAAATATATAAAAATTTTCCCTCTCTCATTAATCCTCAGACTGGATGCGATTTTTACGCTCGCTAGGCATGTTCAACTGAAAATCATGCCCATACCCTTATTCAAAACAAAATGCTATCAAATTTTAGTTTCCAAGCCGTTAAAATGACAAGAAGCAGATCGGGAGAAGAAACTAAAATTTAGTTCCTTTCTAAACTTCACAAGCATCGACATCTTTTTACAAAAGAGTGAAAAAAATATAAAGATAACCCATTTATCGAAAGGAAAGGACAGCACTTACCTTTTCAGTCAGTCTCCCATTATTAAAATGAAATCATCGAAGAAAAGGATTACAAATCGATGTGCATGTAGGAAAGCTTAGGAAAAAAATAAAAGCCCTATTCTTGCAGTTCTCTGCAGTTCAATGGATACACGTCATCTCTATCTTTGTTGTGATTGAACGAATGAAGAGAGTTTGGCAGCCGCGTTCAAAACGGTCAAAACACGGGTGCTAGGATCCAGTCTTTCATCGTCCCGTCCGAGTGCGGCCATCTTGGTTTCTGAACCCGGGTTCTGAACGTTCGGATCGATCTAGATCTTTGAGATCTTTGTGCATATGCTGATTTTTTTTTTCACCGGTTAATTTAACAAACAATATGTGAGGGACAAGCATGAGATCTGAACTGAGGTCAGAGTAAAGGAAACTGCTTGAGCTTCGTACTTATATAGCCTTGAGTTCGCAAGTGAAGATCGAAGTCAGTCTCTGTTTATCGATATTTACCAGTCGTTCTACGGAAGCAGAAGCTCAATGCCGAATGAAAGAAAAAAGTACGTTAAAGTGAGAACGCACGGCTGTTTTTTTGGTCATTTTAATCACACTTCACAATTTTTCTTGCTCTTTTTGATTTAAACTTAAGCTTCGATGCATGCACGAATGCATGCAAGTAATTTAGGGACCGATCGTTTCTTATGTGTGTTTCTATCAAATTCTGTGATGGTCCTAATGTCAATTTCATTTGCAGACTTGCTAATAGAATCGAGAAGGACTAAACTGAATTTGCTTTTTAATTGACATTGAAGGGAACTGATACTTTTAATTTACATCCGTTTTGAGGCGTTTTGCAAAATTTATTTTAAATTACAGTTACATGTAATTAATGTTTCCATTAAGAAAGAGCGTTAGCTAGTACAATGTTATGCCCTTTAATGGTCATTTATACTGCTGCAGTAGATTTGAAGTATACTTATTTCCCACTGCAAAAGAAGGAAGAATAGCACTTTAAATAAAGCACTGTCAGTTATACTGCTGTAGTAGATTTGAAGTATACTTATTTCATACTACAAAAGAAAGAAAAGCACTCCTACATCAAAAGTATACTCTAAGTATACCCTTCAAATTATACTTAGAGTGTACTGCAATTCATGCAGTACATTAGGGGTATACTGGAAGTATACTTATCATCAGTAATTGCTGGTACCGTATACTCAGAGTATACTGGAAGTATACTTCTCTATCAAAATTTTTTGTAAGGGTTGAACCACTTTTTAAAATTAATTTGTCAGCATAGTATGCACACAAGTCAATGACAGTGTGAGTTTAAGGGTGGCAATGCTCCTTTATTCACATGGAACATACATACAAATTCGAATAATTACATTGACACCACAAAAAATTGTGGAAAAATATGACAGGGCGATCAATAATTAAAATTTCCAACAAAATATCAATTTTGATCGGCAAATGAACAAAAAAATGGCATTCTCTTTGCTGTGAAAGTTGCCTGTGATTGGCCAATAAAGTTGGGTGGCACGAGTTAAGTTCCTTGCACTTTAACCCTTCAAGCCCCAATATCAAGATCTATATTCTCCTTACTACTCTCTCCATGTTTCTTATGGTACTGCCAGGGAGCATTTATTCAAACATCAAGACATTTCATCTTTGGTGATCATTTCATTCATTCTCATCAGAAGCATATAGGTTCTCATGACATGTATGTTTTATCAGCAGTGGTATTAGGGACTTTAAGATACAACGACGCGGACGTGACGAAAGCCGACCGGAAGTAAAAATACCCAAAATGACTACCACTGCGCATGATCGTGACGTAAACAAGCCGCGTCCTTGCTCAAGACGAACGCGCTGAAGACCATTTTGACGTTGTTGACAAACTGTAAGTATTTCAACCTATTTCGACTCATTTAAGACAGTGAATTGGCACTTTTTGTTTGTATATCGAAAGCTTAATTATCCCGGCTATATTCCTCATGTTTTTTTTGTTGTTGTTTCCTTTCAGGCTCAGTTGAACTTGAGAACAGTAAACACAAGAAACATCAGTTGCCATGGCCTCGAATTCCAAACCGCAGTGAGTAGATTTTTGCATTCTTCGTTCAGTGAATTACGGCTAAAGAAACAAAACGATTTGTTGTATAAAAGCAATGTTGTTCCCGATTATTTCCTTCTTGTCGAAGATTTTCCCATCCTGGTTAAATTTATTCACAGATCTTACTCGCACTACGCTTCATTTTGCGGGAATTTAATTCACGCACTATTTCCCGCAGAAGTTGTGCGAGATTTTAAAGAAAAGACAGCAAAACAAATTAACAGAAACATGTAAACGACTATGTTTGCCAAATAAGTGCCTCTGACGGCAAAATGTTTGCCTTATTAAGCAGTTCCTACAGAGTAGCGGGTTTATAACTTTACACACACCTGGCTTGGCCAGCCGACGTCCAAGACTTTGCGGCTGTAAACGATAGATTCAAATTATTTTCTAGAAGTGATTTCCGCATATAGTACAACATTCAAGGTTTGCTTTTATTCTTGTAGCTGTGCACGTATATTAAAAAAATGTATATGTGGCTTATTTTTGTCGGCAGGATTATGAACTAGACGGAGGAACATGATGTGGTTTTTTGCCGAGAAATAATCTTTGTAAACCCATGCAGTGCAAAGAAGAAATCCGTTCAGCGAAGTGCCTTGTGGTAAAGAGTGGCGGATACCCCAAACAGCATTAAAGATCCTGTTTTTTTTTGTGAATAAACGCTCAGTTCGAGACCATATCGGGGTTTTGGTGCAAAGATTTAAAAGAAAAGAGGCCAAGGAATTGAAGGAAAGTGGTATAAGCCCTACGAAAACTGAATTAGATGAAGGTGTAGAACAAATTATTGCCATGGAAGAGTCTGCCGATGAGCAGCACGACCTGGAAGACGGCGAAAAGAGGGACAAGATGGAAGGAGACAGGCTGAAAGCAGAAGGGATGCGGAGACATTAGGGAAAACACAGAAGAGAAAGTCCGAGGAGGGGCAGAGCAAAGCGAAAAAAAGCAGAAGAAGTGGTAGTGAAACGGTAGAGTTTCTTAAACTAAAGGCGGAGCAAGACATGGATATTAAGAAGCAAGAATTGGATTTGAGAAAACAGAAGCAAGAGAAGATGGCTATAGCCCAAAATCAGCAGACTTATATGTTCAACCAAATGTTAAAACAACAACAGGAACAGCATAAACAAATGCATGACATGCAATCCTTACTAATGCAGCAGCAGCAGCTGCAAACCACAGCAATGATGAAGATTATTGAAACACTAGTTCCGAAATAAACAAACTCGGTTTTTTTTTTTAAATTCCTTGCGGTGCTTTAGGTCTCGGTTTACTTTGTTGTTATATAAACTTGAACTAAGTTGGCCTGGACTTCAATCCGGCGAAAGACAATCAGAACTGTAACCGTGTTAGACGTTTAATGACTGGAGTTTGGACTTTATTTCGACGTGTTTAGAAGGCTAAAAATTTACATTGTTCATGACTGGATTTAAATTGATGCTGACAGCCATAATAAAGCCAAGTTATTCGTTGTGTTTAATTTTATTTGACATTGATTTACTTTTCTTGGTATCTTCCCATATAAACGTAGAACAGTTTTTTGGGTCTTATGTTGGGTGGTTACAAAACAGCATGATTAGGAAAAATAATGCTCTAGAGAAGGTGGATCTAGGTCAAAAAACTGGGATGTTGAATTACCGTACATCATGTAAAACATTTTGAAGGATTGCACAGACACTGTACATTTTGCCTACTTGGCTTAGCTCTATCTTTAAATTCCGTTTGAAATCAAGAAATTTGAAATAATTTAAAATATCAGAAAACAGCCATTCAACGGAACAGCGTACTGCACTCATGGAACTGTTGTGAGCTTGCTGTTGGGGAGTCAGTACTCGCTGCCGGAAAGGTCTATGGAGATGCATTCGAAGGGGATATGCTGGATCCCCGTATATACACATCGGTTGGCCAGTTGTTGAGACAGCATGCCCCCGGGGCCTGTTGTAAAGGCCAGACTCTGCCAACATTGCTGCGTCATGCCTCCTACCTTCTGTTTAGACAAGATAAGAAACTTAAGTTAATAAATAGAAAGCAGTGTTGATATGCTATCCATGCAGTTTACTTCTTTACTGACAGAGAGTGGCAAGAGAAAATGGGCCGGTGGGGGGTGAGGGTGAG
Source organism: Porites lobata (assembly GCA_942486035.1). NCBI lineage: Eukaryota > Metazoa > Cnidaria > Anthozoa > Scleractinia > Poritidae > Porites > Porites lobata. The sequence goes on along the minus strand of CALNXK010000464.1, from coordinate 80,752 downwards.
GGTGAGGGTGGTCAATGGAAAAGTCCTTGAAATTCGAATTTGCTTTTCTCACAATTGTTTTAACCCTTCTTCTTATAATAAGCATAGTAATTGGGAGGAGACTTAAGAAAGGGTAAGTAATGAAAGCAATTTTAGATCTTCCTGTAGTAGGTTTGTTTGTAGGGTAACTGAAGTGGAGGCTTGCAAGCTGAAATATTTAGTTTGTTAGCAGTGTGGCTTACCTACTGGACCATACAAGTGTGCAATTAACCCATTTGGTAGGACCAAGGACTGAAACTTTAATCCATGTACGCGTTTGTGACCGTTGTAGAGTAGTCGCTGGTTTTCCCCAGGTCGAGTAATTGGGCGCACGGTTCCATCTACGAAACCAAAGCAATTGCTTAGTGGCGCACCTTTGTTGAAAACAACTTCCGCATACTTTTTCAGCTCCAGTGGATTTAAAATGGTTTGGTTCCACTGCGTGATTCTGTGGCTATGATGCGCATAAATCCAGTCTGTTACGGTGTTGCTTATCATACAAAGTTCTGGAACCGGTCGTCCAAAAATAGGTATCATGTCGGAGTATCGACAAGGAAAGGCATATCGCTTTAAAAGCATACAAAGCCCTTCTGTTCCTTCGCAAACCGTTCCCTGGTCGCATACGACGAATTGCGGAATTTGAAGAACATCTTCTACCAGAGGAATGTGGTGCTTTTCAATCCTGAAGTTCGCCCTACACTCAGCTTTACTTTGGCTCTCCAAATTGAACGGCGGGTAGTTGTCGTAAGGGAAATCTAAGTTGCTTGAACTGTTTTCTTCGAAAAGTAAAGAAAATTCCTCATCCGTAATGATACCACAGGCATAGCTAGCAAGCAAAACTTCTCGGGTTTCTTTAAAAGTCGCCATTTGCACTAAAAACACTAGTATAATTAGTATCTGTTATTTCGGAGAGAAAAACTAATTCGCTACTTTCTTTTCTATCAATAAGTGGCCTCGTCGCTGAATCTTATTTTTCCCGCCACAAACACGGCGTCCTCGATACAGGCCCCACGAGGCTACGGCGTCTTTGATGACGTCCGCGCTCTTGTATCTTAAAGTCCCTATTGTTAGGAGAAATCACATGCTGGTCACTATTGGAGCTTAAAAGATTAACAATAACCCTTATACGTGTTTAAGTCAGACGAGCAAATTTCATCACCAAGACTCGTTTTGAAATTGCAAGGTTGCGAAGTTTTGCACAAAATAATGAATTCCCAAGGCAGTAGAATTGAAAAGAATACCCATGCACAAAGGGTGCAAATGGAAAACAACTGTGCTACTGTGGTTACAAACGAGGCTCGGTGGTGAAATCTGCTTGTCTGATGTGATCATGCATAAGGGCCATTCCTTAAACACCAGCTAGACAATGGGTTATTGAAAATTATAGAAAAAGAAGACTAGAAAACTGAGCCAGGTTGTTTGAAAGGCGATTTGTGTTCATCATGATTTTTTAATTTTTCTCTAGATTTTTTCTCTTAATGTTTCTAGCCATCCCATGAGATTAAAACTACTGGTCAAAACACATAACTGGAAAACCTCACTGAAAAGTTACATAACAGAGATGAAAATTTGCTCTTATCGAGGATTAGCTCTTGAGTGCTTTGAACAACCTGGCAGAGCTATCCTGATGTAACAAAATTCCTAGTGATATGGTAGTATTGGTGGACATAAAGAGAAATAAGAGCTGCATAAGAGCTGCACAAACTCGGATGATGCGGTCAATGACTGGTGGGCCGTTCTAACTGGATACAAGAAAATCAGTTGGAAGACTACCTTCAAGGATGGTATATTTCCGGCGCAACAGTCCAAGTACTCTCTCAACATGAATCCTATTCGCAATCACTCTAGTTTTTTCAACATCCACTGGGTCCAATTGACTTTTTCCTTTCGTAAATGCTGGAATTACCAGTCGGGCCTGTCTAATACCCACACTCGCTGCCACCGTGAAGCCCCTTTCTGCCATGACTACATCCCCTGGCACAGCTTGACCAAAAATTCGCAGTTTTCTGGTAAAACCTTATTGGAGATGGAACCTTGTGGAGTGAAGCCGATTAAAATTTTGATAGTGTCATGATGCTTGTAGTTGGACAATGTTTGAGCTCGAGCGAGAGGATTAGAGGGTTTTTCAATAAATACTTCGAAACAATCAATAATTACAGTCACCTTCTTGCCAAATGAATATTGAAAGCAAACAGGCATACTCTTCCAGAGTTGCTCTCTTTCTGGCCATAAAATTAGTGGGGCCATGCGAATCCATCACCGTAATCCAACAAATCCTTGAAATGGTGCTGACGTTCAACCATGCTGGAAGGCTGTAATTAGGATTTCTTTGGTGGATAAACCGGTGTAAAAGCAAATTTTGTCGTCTGTATCGAAGAAACCAATGTCTGGGGGTGAATAACGATTCGGTCTCTGGAATAAATAATCAAACTCTTCTGTTTGGGTTTCTTCATCAACAACTGTTGCCTATTTAGTTTTTGTGGTATCTTGGCCACTCTCTGTGTCCTTTGTAGTTTGAACATAACACTCTGCTTCGAAATCGTGGCACAAATTGTCTGTTACCTCACTGTGAACATCTCCATGATGTGATAGTTCCTCATCAACGAAGTTTATTTCCGAGAGAGGATTGCCAGTATCATGGAGAGCTCGCCGTTTTTCCGCGACCTCATGCTCTTGTTTTTCGATGGCACTCTGTCTTCTCCTCTTTGCTCTCTCAGCTCTCGCTGCTGACGCTTCCATGTTCTCGATTATGTTTGTATTCTTCGGGATGTTTACCATTTTTTCCAATCGCACCCGAATATCAACTCAGACCCGATTTCCTTTATTCGAACACGATAACAAATCGCGTGTGAATTGTAGTCGGGTCCGTTATATTTCGGATAGGATCCCAAAACTAATCGGGCTCGAGTTGTTTTTAAATCCGGTCCGACAAAGTAAGAGGACTCGATTTGGATCAGTTTAGTTTTCTGGGCAACCGAGCTCGATACGAGTTTATCGAGCTCGATATGTCAACCGGCCTCGATATGTCGATACCGAGCTCGAGGCCTCTCACTTTTCCGGGGGAACAAAGTAAAAATGGTTATCGAGCTCGATGAGTTATCGAGCTCGGTGACTTATCGAGCATTGTTTTCCAAGAGAAGAGAAAAAGAGAAAAAATGAAAGTTAAAGCAACAATGACCACATGGAGTACAAAATCTAAAACGCCTTCTCGTTCTCAATTCGTTACGCACAAAA